>CM060438.1:20157572-20455072 GCA_030545235.1 Helianthus tuberosus | reverse complement strand
TTAGAAGAATTTATGGTTGGCTTAGTTGGACTGCTACATTGAAGTATCCAGACTCCGTTAAAAAAAACCAAGTGGTAATATATCTATTTTATATCATAAAGGATTCCTATTTTTAAAGAAATCTTTTTTTGTAAGTAGAAGTTTTTTCAAACTCTGAAGGGATAACAAAAAGAAGTGGTAATGGGAGCATTTGTACTATATGTGCAAATCAAAATCGGGCGGATCTTTGCCCGGAGTAGAGCATAAACCTAAAAAGATTAAAGAGGCCCATTTAAGAACAAGAAAATGACATCGTGATTTGGATTGGATCTCGATGAAACAATCCATCAATGAGAAGTAAATTGGATAAGTTTAATGAATTCTTTTTTTTTTTCATAGCAAGTTCCTTCTAACTTATAATAATAGGATTTTCTTTGATTTTTCACTAAATACGAGTTTGTCTTCCTTTCCTTATAACGTATAATATCAACAAAAAAAAGTATTGGAATCTACACATTGATTCTTTTTTTTTAACCGTATGCGTCAAAAGGCGCCTGTACGGTTCCGAAGGGATACAATTTGACCCTAATCAACCGACTTTATCGAGAAAGATTACTTTTTTTAGGGCAAGAGGTTGATAGTGAGATCTCAAATCAACTGATTGGTCTTATGATATATCTCAGTATCGAGGATGATACCCAAGATCTGTATTTGTTTATAAACTCTCCTGGCGGATGGGTAATACCGGGAGTGGCTCTTTATGATACTATGCAATTTGTGCAACCAGATGTACATACAATATGCATGGGATCAGCCGCTTCAATGGGATCTTTTATCCTGGTCGGAGGAGAAATTACCAAACGTCTAGCATTCCCTCACGCTTGGCGCCAATGGGGCTTTTATTTGAGAGAAAAAAGAAGACTATGCCTTCGCCATATGAAATATGAATATCAAGTAATAATAGCATGGCACTTTGAATTTGATATAAGAAATTTTGTTTTCAAAACATTAGATTATGTATCGAGAGAGTAATATGATAAAAAGGTATTTCCTATTTTATTCTTGGAAGTCCAGTTCAGCGTCACAAACTTTTTTCACACCAGAGGTCTCTTAACAATATTTATAGAGCCAAAAAAAAATCTTTTTTCCTTAGTTTATTTGATCAAATAAAAAAGCCACTTTGGGATTGCTGAATGACAGACAAATAACAGACAAAAAAATATAATCAATATATAAAGCAACGGAGCCATCATAGTATTTTTGAATTCCTCTGAAAGGAAGGGTGGTAAGTTGATCATTTACCGATCGGGGTCTGATCGATCCTATTTTTTTCTTTATTTTATGGAAGGTAAGGGTCAATTTTATTGTAGAGCCGTATGCAATGCATAATGCCTGTACGGTTGTTCGATTCTATCTTTTTTTCTTGTTATTCTTTTATCTTTCTTTGTATCTTCCCCTCATATCATGAAAAATAGAGAATCCTTTTATTATCTTATATTATCAGGGTAATGATCCATCAACCTGCTGGTTCTTTTTCTAAAGTAGCAACGGGAGAATTCATCCTGGAAGTGGGAGAACTGCTGAAACTACGTGAAACCCTGACAAGGGTTTATGTACAAAGAACGGGCAAACCCGTATGGGTTGTATCCGAAGACATGGAAAGAGATGTTTTTATGTCAGCAACAGAGGCCCAAGCTTATGGAATTGTTGATCTTGTAGCGGTTGAATGACAATAGCCTAGATTTCACGTCAATTCTGAAATTCACCCTGCCGAGTTTAATATTAATATTCTATGACTTTTTTTATTATTCTATATTCTATTGAATAAAAGTAATTCATAATCATCCGGTTAGGATCGATCTAAACCAGCCCATTATGTATATGATTTAGAAAAACGACGTCGAGCCAAGAGCACCTTCATTCCTATATAAAATCGGTTTTATTATTTGTGTTTTGGGTGAATTGAATTTGTATATAAGTGTAAATCTGTTTGATCATTATCTTACATTAGTAGATTGTGTTTATGTGAAGCTTTTATTTGTGTATGAAGTGACGAATGGCTTATATTTGATGATCGTTCTTTGCGATGAATGTCTTTGTATGTGTATGACGTAATGAAATCGAATTGTTTAGTTTGATGATCGTTCCTCTGAATCACAAGTATGATTCCTTCAACCAACTTCAATCTGATTGTTGATTATGTTAGTTTTTTTTTATTGTAATGAAGTTGAAGATTTTAGGGTTTCGGTTAACTGTTTTTGTTGATTATTGTCTCTCTCAGATCCATGTATCTCGATCTAAATCTCCCCCCTCTCTTGGAAACGAAGCCACTGCTGTCTTAACGGTAAGATCAGGTTCATCGTTTAGGGTCCCAAAGGTACGATTTCATTTTTTAACTAATTAGGGTTTTCATTCCATTCTGTATTTTACTCACCTGAGAGACCCATTTTTAATCTCTCATTCATTCGTAATCGATTATAGAACTGAAACGTGGGTTCATTCTATATTCAATATCATAATTGAAATCCTGGGTTCATTCCAAAACTAAAGCGACAAGTTCCAAAACTTGAAGTCGGCTTTCAATTATGATATCGAATCACCATGTATTGAAATCAATAATAAAATTGGTGGTTGAGTTAGGTTAATTGGTTTTCGGTTTTGATACCGGTGATCCTGGCGATGATGATAAGGAGGTTTCTGTTGCAGCCAATTGCAGGTGAAATTTCTGTCATTGTATTGATCTATTTGTCTGTAATAGTTTGATTTTGTTCTGGTAAGTTGAATTTGAGTTTGAGTGTTGAGGTTTGAATACATTTTAGTTGATTTTAATATATTTTTTAGGGATCTTACCTTTTTCACGTTTTGGGTTAACCAAAGTCGATGATATGAGTTTGATATCGAAGGATCTGTGATATTAAGCAAACATCAAGCGGGTGACTATCCTCTGTCTCATGGTATAGTGACTTCTTTCTACGCAAGAGTTCAACCACTCGTATCTGAACCAAAGAAACTAGGGGCCACTGATAGTGAAAGTCTAAACCTGCTAGAACCGCCTTTATTTGTAGGAGTGCTACAGGAAATTAGACAAAAGATATGAGTTGTTCCACTACAATAAAAAAAGCTTTTCTTTTTTATTATTTTTATTGTGCATCATTACATCTCTATGTTCATCGATTCACAGGTGGAATATAGATCCATTTTGAGCTCCAGCAAGGAGATAGTTCTCTTATGAGGTGAGCAAAGTACACAATTATCGTTAAATGGTAGCCTAATTTCAATTCCTAAAATAATTAATTGTATGTAGGTTTTGCTCACCGGTGAGAAAAAGGCTTTGTCATGGGTAAGACCTGTAAAAGACTAGCAATATTAGATTAGACTCTTTTTATCATAGGCCTCTTATGCATCATATATGATAGAAGTAGAAGCGTTTTCATTAAAGAAGTTACAACGAGCCATTTATTTTAAATACAAACTTGCGTGAGCGGTCCATTTTGCCATCATTTGTCAAGTTCATAAAACCGGAGAACCTTTTAGTTGGTGCACAGGTAACCTAATATCTTACATATGCTGTATTTTAATTTTTTATTTTGTGTTTGATAACTGATTTGGCAGAAATATGATGTGTACTTGTGATCTCATTTAGGGTGACTTAAAGATTGCGGATTTTGGTTGGTCTGTGCACACATTCAATCGTAGGCAGACCATGTGTGGTACCCTAGATTATCTCCCGCCTGAAATGGGTAAATCACACTTGATGAAATGACTTATGATTCAAAACTCTTTCTTTAGTTTTTTTGTTTGTTTTTTTTTTGTTTTTTTGTGTTCTAATATACTAATGTAATTATAGTGGAGAGTGCTGAGCATGATGCAAGTGTAGACATATGGAGTCTTGGTATTTTGTGCTTTGAATTTCTCTATGATATTCCTCCATTTGAAGCAAAAGAACACTCTGACACATATAGAAGGTAAGGAAATTTTTAACACAAGTTGGTTAAGCCCCATGATTGACTCTCAATATAATTTTGTGAATTTTAAATGGTTGGCGTTTTGAATTAGGCCTGGCAATGGATTGGATATTGATCCATATCCAATCCAATCCGATCCATTTAATCGCTTATTGGATCATAAAAAATATCCACCAATCCATTAATTAATCCAATGGATCGATCTATTTATCCAATTAATTATATAGATCTATCCATGATCCATCCGGCTCGAGCCATTACTGGAATATCACGTGCCTCTCAAAAGTCCAAACACTAAATTTTGAAATCAATCCAGCCTCTTCTCTCCAAAAGTCTAAAGTCCGGTTTGACGATTCAGCAAAATCGTGTCCCCTGGCAGGTTAGACGTAGATGGAGTTGATGGCGATGACACAAAAATGATGAGTTGGCAGGTTGCAAAGGTGTGTTGGATGTAGTCACAGAGTTCAACACATTTTCTGGTCAAGCTTTAGTTGTTTCAATGATTCTAACTTCATTTCAGTTTGTTGTTTAATTTTCAACTCATTACCATCATTTATCTGGTTCACATTCAGCTTCATGCTATGCTTTGTTTGCGGGTGAAAGTGTAATTGTTGTTTATGCATTAACTGTTGCTGCATTTGTTGACTGTGAAGTTGCTTCAACTGCTGATGTGAAAGCATGTTGGAACTTGGCTGCTGCTTCAGCATACTCATCATATTCTGTTGTGCAGTTGAAGCAGTATTATGGTGCAAGGTCGCCAAACTATTATGCTGTAAGTTAACTGATTGCATCTGATTTTCATGAGGCTGCATTTGTGATTGGTGAAGAGAATTCATGCGTTGTTGTTGCAGGCTGCATTCGATTTTTTATTACTTTTTTTAGATTTTTTTATATTTTTAGATTTTTTAAATTTTTTTGATTTTTTTCGTTTTTTTTTTTTTTTTTTTGAATTTTTACAATTTTTTCGTTTTTTTTTTTTTTTTTTGAATTTTTAGAGGTTTTTTATTAATTTTTTTTACATGGATCTATCCGGATAGTGATCCATCCATTTAAAATTATTTGGATATGGATCGGATCACAATCCATTATGTTGGATCATGGATCGGATCATGATCCATTTAAGTTGGATCATTAATGGATCGATCATGATCCAATCCATATCCATCCATTGACAAGCCTATTAATTTGAATTTTAAACTTTATTAATGTTCCCTGTTTGTATTATGCATAATTTGTTTTTGTTGTTTTACATAGATATTGGGGAGCTGATGTTTGATCAACCAAACAGTAAAGTTCTATTAGAAATAAGATCTGAATAATTAGCCCGTTCTACTAGAAATTAAAATGAACATTGTGTCATCTAAGCGAAATCATTACATTGATGCTTTTATATGTTTGTAATCATGTTCAACTGTTCTCATCTAACATCTTTAATTGGATGCTTTATAATTATTTGATGGGCATTCGTGTGCAGAAGTTTGTTCTGGTTTATACGTGCTAAAATTGGCAATATTGGTGGTCCACGCTACATGTACGGTGGTTTTCAGGAGCGCAAAGGGAAAAAAGGTAAAACACAGCTTCACTTATTTACCCCGGATGCTTGCAGGTCAGTTGCTTTTTGGTAGCTTCATTTACAAATCCTCTTATGATCACTATAATAGATCACTCACCGCTAACGTAAATGTCTTTTACGATTTTACCTAACTTTCCATTTTACCACATCTCTCTGTTGTTTATCTCTACCAATACGCTCCATACTTTCCATTTCTCATCTATGTTGTTTATCTCTTTCAGACATTCAATCTTTCGTTCAAACGATTGTAGGCAAATTTGTTTCTTATCTATATGGTGTGTTTTTAGTCTCCTGTATCTGATTGATTTGCATTCTTACCTTAAATGTCATAATTTTTCTTGGTTTGATTTACATTCTTATAAGACAAGTGTTTCTTGTAGATCCACGTTTCTGTCTACATCATCCGAACACAATTGATTGGTAAGATATTTTTGTCGATTACTTGATGTTTTGTACTAAACGTTCTATTTGTTTATGTTTTTTAGTTGATTGATTCTTTCTTCGTGGAAACCCTAAAATTGATCTTCATTTGCTGGCGCTTTCTGATCTACTGCTTAATAAGTATTAAAAGTTAAATCTACTAAATAACTGATGTCGAGACTAGAAAGGTTTGAGACCAATGTTGGAGTTGACCAATGATGATATACAACCCGTTTTGATAATATGTACAATTGTAAATATTTATTAGAATAATTAATATATACTTTTTATTCATCAGGTATGTTTTGATCATTTGCTTATTATGTCAAAATATGTATTAACTTATGGCTTATGTCTTTTTGTTATATCCTGAGACTTGCTTCAAGTATCTGCTATTTGGATAATTGGATGTGATGTTTCAAAGTTATTATTGTGAGGGCTAAAACTTGAGATAGAAACACATAGAAAATGCTCAGTTAATACCAAAGTAGTTCCACATTTCACTTATTATTACCTAATTCTGTTTATATGATCATCACTTAATTAAGTACTGATATTTCTCATATTAGTATGTGAGTCATAATCTATACATATAATGTATTTTACTATAACTCTGTATGACAAGGCAATGATAACATTTTTTATTATTCAACCCGTGTAATACACGGGGTGTTGGGCCGGGTATGGGTATGAGATTACCAAAATATAAAGTAACATAATAGTAGAATGGTATCTAGACCAACGTTTATTTTATATATTTAAACACTTATAATTTGGTTGGTTATTTTTGTAGATGGGAACTCGATTTACTAAGGGAAATGTTTTGACATTTAAATAAATTTCTCTACCCGTGTCGCATATAAAATAAAACAACCCGTGGGTACCACGGGTGATAACCTAGTACATACCTATAAGCTAAGCACTTCCTCTTTTATATGTATTTTCATATTCATATTTTGTTAAACCTGAGGTTAAGTAATCCTTCTACAGATCTATGCCCCATCTTATCTTTATCTGGATCATAAAAGGGTTTAGTTCCTTTTGCATGTAATTTGAACTCGATTTAGTTCAGTTTGTAAAAAATTAAGATATGATTTCGAAAAGAATCATTCATTAAGATATGATTTCGAAAAGAATCATTCAAAATCAAAAAAGAAAGAGGAATCATATTATATCCAATATTAGACCTTGAAACACAACCTTGTTGAACAAAAAAGAAGTATTCGGATACAAGGGATATGCTCTGGGACGGAAGGATTCGAACCTCCGAATAGCGGGACCAAAACCCGTTGCCTTACCGCTTGGCTACGCCCCATTTCTATTTTTATTGGACACTAATACTAATAAAGAATAATATTGGTATTAAGTGTTCGTCAATTCCAGTCCAACTATCTATAGAAAATCTTTCTCCTTTATAGAATTGATTATAGATTCGTTGCTAGAATTTTGACATGTGTATATCTAGAATTCAACTCAATTTATTGATCATTATATATAATTCAATTAAGATAATGTAAATTGCCTTGCAAACTATTGCTTACTCCTACTAGAAGGACTGATATTTGTATTATTATAACCCATCTATCTATTTTTTTCTTCGTGGCGTGGCAGACCAATTTTTAACGGCATGGCAGACCAATTTTTAATAAAACCGACAAAAACACATATGGAAATTATTAACCAACCACGTAATTTATTAACCTACTCATTACCCACATAATCTCGTTTTTATATATATATATAAACCAGTGGTATTGGTTTGGCACGGTACCGTCATGTGAAATAGCAACCGGAAGAGCAAATCTAAATTTTAAAGTCGTGATGTTCCAAAAAAGAAATCAATATATCTGTCTAGAACCATACAAACAAACAACGATGTCGGTTATAATAATACAGATATCAGTCCTTCTAGTAGGAGTAAGCAATAGTTTGCAAGGCAATTTAACAGATAATGAGGAGTGAATGGGTCAAATAACCAACTATGAAGTAAGCTCATCAGGTAGTACACCTGAAAAGCTACCACTAAATTCATGAAACAGTAAGTTACAAATATAGATGTGGAACTTTTAAGTTAATGTTTACTGGGAATTTTAAATGATTATGTATGAAGTAAGGAAACATGACTCCTGGAACTAACATATCATTAACTTGCTAAAACTCATACATAGTTATGAAACCATTTCCATCTTTAAAAAAAAACCCAAAGGCTGCAGCCAAACTGAATTTCCACTCTCAAACTTTTTCATGTGCCAAGTTTATGCTATCAATAACCAACTGTATCATGTTTAAGAACAGTTCACAGTAGGATTGTAATATGAATTAGTTCTTTCTCTGATAAAACAAAATACCCATCATTTCCGTTGTTCCTTTTTTTGTAATAACACAACATATCCATCATTTTAATATCATATTGTACCAAGAATTTTTAAACTTGTACTTAAGTTCTAGACAAATGAATCAAAGTAAAAGATCATCTGATGTATGTGATACACTCTCATACATGCCTTATATTAACAATAGCAGCTGCGAATAGAATAACAGCTGGGTAAAATGATTTGATGATGACCTAATATAGCCTTTAGCCTCCATCTACATTGACACAAAGGATATAGAAAAGCCCTTAATATTGCTACAATCATGCCACAATAGCTAATTCGCTGAACCTTATCTATGGGTAATCGAAAAAGCTTACACAAACAATGCCGCCACCATAAGTGAGGGTGTAGATCCAGACAACATCAATTTCTGAAGGACCTGCATGCAAGATCAAATTGGTATAAAAAATTGAAGGCTGAAGAAATTGAGAATTTGTTTGTTACCTTAGTAGGAACGATGAACTTGAGAGGGTACTTGGAGAAGCATCGGGTTACGGTGGACCTGCCGCTAACTTTCTCCACTTCTAACCTGTCGGTTTCCATCCTAGTCCTTGTTGCCGCTGTGCCTCTTAATCATAGCAACCACCATTGTTGTCGCACGAGTATGATAGACGATGAGAGGCCTTGGCTGGTGGCGATGTTCCCTCACGCTCTCTCTCTCCCTCTCTCTCGTCTTCATGCCGCCTTCACTTTAACTTTTTCACGGAAGCCTCTGCATCTACATACTCAAAATACAAGCTGCTTGATCAGGTGCCGCAGCCATAGATGTTATCCAAAAGAACATCAGATGTTGCAACTGTATTTGCATACGCAAAACGCCTTTTTTCTAATTACTGTAGGAACCGTTCGAGTAAATAAATAAAATAAAACAAATTTTATTAATACGATTACAATACAGAAATGAGAAAGCTAAAATTACTAGTACGAATACAACTGAAATAAACCAAACTACAAGAATGGAGTAGAAGCAGAAAGACTGAGGCACGTGTTCAACACGCTTCCCTTAAAACAAATTCCGAGTCTCCCAAGAGTACTCGTTTTGTTTCCCAGGGTACAACAGCCGGAGCAGTAGTACTGCCGGAGTTCGCCTACAACCCGAAGGTTACCTTGAAACTTGCAGGAAGAAGAAGATTAGAAGAGTATAGGAAATTGTATGCATAAAGCTGTTGTTGCTGTTGACTTTCTGCAGTGGGTATGGAGCTGTATTTATACAGCTCCTAAGTCGAAACAGTCAAAAACGAATTAAAGAGAGGTTTAAATTGCATTAAACGTCTTCAATGCAATTTAATACGTCATTTAATTCTCAGTCAAAGCTTATTAACTCGTCAGTTACGAAGCTGGACTGAAACTGCACTGTCATTCAATGCTGGAAGCTTCTGCGCGCGCGCGCGCAAGTCACCCTGGTGCGCGCGCGCCCAGGTCTGCATGCCCATGCGCGGTGCGTCCTCTTGGCTCACTGCCATGCGCGCATGCGCCACGTCACCATGCGCGGTGCGTCCTCTTGGCTCAAGTCCATGCGTGCGTGCGCCACGTCACCTGTGATCCTATACGAGCGTGCCACACAGTCGCGCCGTATTGGCTCACTCTGGTGCACCGTGCACGACACAGCAGGACCCATGCACCATGCGCGCAACGGCGCGCCTCCGTGCCATGTGTACTCGCGCGCGCATGCGCATGACTGCCACGTCATGCGCCGCATCACCTACCACTTGGTCCTTGCAACCCTTGTGCTCCACCACGCGCTCGCGGTCAAAAATACAAAGGCGGCTCTCAAGCGGCGATGCGAGCGTGCGAAGTGCAAAGTGCGCAATCAAAGCGCCACATTGCGCCTCATCGCCCACGCCACGCGCGCGCGAGCGTGTGCGAGTGCGAGTTAGGGTGCTCCGCACCCTTCGCGAGGACACTAGTGTGTGCTTCCATGAAACAATAAGGATGGAGAGTTCCACCTTAAATATCCATTTAAGTTCCATCTCTCCTCCTATTTGGGACAAGGTGCTACTTTCCCTTTTGTTTCAGCATTCAATGTTTCAAACACCCAACTTTGAGCATCGATATCTCATTCATCTTAGCTCGGTTTTGGACGTGGTTTAGTTCGTTGCGAAGCTCTTCCAACATAGAACACAAACCCACAAATAAATATATAAAACCCGCTCATTTTATTATATTTATTTCTAGTCCAAAATAGGAAAAAAATATTTTCCTATATTTGTGAAAAGTGCTATTTTCACCTATTTTTCCAACAATCCCCCACATGAAAAATGCTATTTTCATCAAATTTCCAACAATCCCCCACATGTATGGAAATGGATCTTTTCCTTACACTTTTCAACGATAAACTTCGACAGTTGAGTATTGCAAGATAGGTAGGTTTTAACCTTTGAACCTTCTTTTGTGAAGCGCACTTAGCTTACTAGCGGTGTGTAGACGCGATGTCCTTGAACATACCCCCATTTGTGTAAACGACAATACACTTCACACAATACTCTCCCTGGTTTGGCCAACTCCTCATTGTCGTGTCCTATTATGGTCCTGGAACACTAGCCTGGTTCTGCGAGAGCTCTAGGATTTGCGCACCCCACAAATCCATTTGAAGCGACCCTACTTCTCTCTAACATAGGTGATTCCTCTGAATCATTAAAAGCATCATGGTTATTTGATTTCCCGAAATCGTTAACCTTAATATGCTTAGCCTCACTTCAATGTCACTGATTGGAATGGACTAGGAAGTATATATAACTCCCTTTTATTTAGTTTGAGGTACTCCCCCACAGTGACTCCGTTTTGGTAATATGATTAAGTTGTCCTATTGAACTTAGATCTTGGGATCTCCAGTCAGCTAAGTTAGGTTTCCCTCATATTCCCATTTACCACGGGCTTTAGTCCCATTCCTCTTGACGACGTTTCTACTAACTCTCTGCTTAAGCCTTTTGTTAACGGGTCCGCAATGTTATCCGTTGATCTCACATAATCAATTGTGATAACACCCGTTGAGAGTAGTTGTCGTATCGTGTTATGCCTACGTCGCATATGCCTTGATCTGCCATTGTACATCAAGCTTTGGGCTCTACCAATCGCTGATTGGCTATCACAATGTACACATATGGCTGGCAAAGGCTTTGGCCATCTTGGAATATCTTCCACAAATTGACGTAGCCATTCCACCTCCTCGCCTGACTTATCCAAGGCGATAAATTCTGATTCCATTGTGGATCTTGCTATGACCGTTTGCTTAGAAGACTTCCAAGCAATAGCAGCTCCTCCAAGTGTAAACACGTAACCACTTGTTGATTTGGAATCTTTATTATCCGATATCCAGTTTGCATCAGTGTATCCTTCGATCACTGCTGGTTGTCGGGTATAATGCAGTCCATAATCTCTTGTGTATCTTATGTATCTAAGCACCCTCGTGATAGCCTTCCAATGATCCGCGCACGGATTGCTGGTGTATCTACTTAGCCTACTCACCGCGTAAGCCAAGTCGGGTCTAGTACATGTCATTAGATACATTAGACTGCCAATAATTCTTGAATACTCTAACTGAGCAACTCCATCTCCCTTATTCTTCTTAAGATGTTGGGAGGTATCAACTGGAGTTCGAGCTACACTCGTATCTCCCGAGTTGAATTTTTCAAGAATTTTATCCACATAGTGAGATTGACTTAACACAAGACCATCTTGGGTTCTTATGATCTTTACTCCAAGAATCACATCAGCTAAACCCATGTCTTTCATGTCAAATCTCGCTTTTAACATGCTTTTAGTAGCTTTGATAATTTTATCATTACTCCCAATGATAAGCATATCATCTACATAAAGGCATAAAATTACATAACCTTCATTTGTGTCTTTGAAATAAACACATTTGTCGCACTCATTTATTTTGAAACCATTGTCAATCATGAGATGATCAAACTTTTGGTGCCATTGTTTTGGTGCTTGCTTCAAACCATACAAAGATTTGACGAGTTTACATACTTTACCCTCTTGACCTGGGGCAAAGAAACCTTCAGGTTGCTCCATGTAAATCTCTTCTTCTAAATCGCCATTTAGAAATGCGGTTTTAACATCCATTTGGTGAACTTCCAAATTTCTTAAAGCCGCTATAGCAAGAACCAATCTAATCGAGGTTATGCGCGTCACAGGCGAGTAGGTATCAAAGTAATCTAGACCTTTCTTTTGTCTAAATCCTTTAATCACCAACCTAGCCTTGTATTTATCAATACTTCCATCAGTTTTCATCTTCCTTTTGAATATCCAACGATATCCAAGTGGTTTGCAACCAGGTGGAAGATCTACTAACTCCCAAGTATGATTTTGCAATATAGAATCAATTTCATTCCTTATTGCTTCTCTCCATTGAGGTCCTTCTGAAGAAGAAACCGCTTCGCGATATGTATTGGGCTCGCCCTCAACCATATAGCTAACGAAGTCTAGACCGAAGGATTTTTCTACCCTTGGCCTTTTGCTTCGCCTACGGTCACTTTCTTCAATCTCAGGTTGTTCATGTGTCTTATCATGAACTACCTCATCAACTCGTCTAGATGAGCTTTCACCTACTTCAAAATTAGGTGTATATGATGTTGCATGTGTTTGTCTTCTCAAAGGAAACACATTTTCAAAGTAAGACACAACGTTAGGATTCACCTCCATGATAGTGTTTACGTGTACATCAGGATTCTTGGACTCATGAACAAGAAAGCGATGTGCACTACTTTGATGCGCATACCCAATAAATATGCAATCAACAGTTTTGGGTCATATCCTAAGAGCCTTAGGAGGTGGTACAATCACCTTTGCTAGGCACCCCCACACTTTCAAGTATTTATATGAAGGCTTTTTATTTTTCCATAACTCATATGGAGTCTCGTCTCTCTTTTTCAATGGTATCTTGTTCAAAAGATAATTGGCCGAGAGAATGGCCTCCCCCCACATTTCCTGGCTCACCCCAGAACTTATCAACATGGCGTTCATCATTTCTTTCAAAGTGAGATTCTTTCGTTCCGCGACGCCATTTGATTGTGGAGAATAAGGAGGTGTACACTCATGTACAATGCCACTTTTTGCGCATAAATCGGAAAAAGGTGCAACATATTCTCCTCCTCGGTCGCTTCGCAAAGCTTTTATCTTCTTTTGAAGTTGATTCTCAACTTCATTTTTATACAAGATAAATTTACTTATTGCTTCATCTTTACTTTTTAGTAAATATACATAGCAATATTTAGTACTATCGTCAATAAACGTGATGAAGTACTTATTTCCACCTCTTGTGGGTACCGCTTTTAAATCACAAATATCAGTGTGAATTAAATCAAGGGGTTCGGTTATTCGTTCAACCGATTTTGATGATGTTCTTGTAAGTTTGGATTCAACGCAAGTTTCACATTTATAGTGTGAATCAATATGGAATGTTGGTATACAATTTAAATTGATTAAACGGCGTATTGAATTAAAATTTACGTGACCTAATCTACCATGCCATTTATTCGAATCAGAAAACTCAAGCATATAAGTAGAAGTAGTAGCAATTTTATTCATATTCTTTTTCACAGCCATTAGATTCAATTTGAACATACCATTTTGGGCGTAGCCCTTGCCTACATACATTCCTCGTTTAGTTAGTACAAATTGATCGCTCTCAAAAACTAAACGAAATCCAAACTTATTAAGCAACCATCCCGAGACTAGGCTCTTGCGCAAGTCTGGAACATATAACACGTTGCTTAAAGTGAGCTCCTTCCCTGAAGTCCACTTCAAAATCACCGTTCCTTCACCCTTGATGTCCGCGGTGGCTGCATTTCCCATGTACAGCTTCTCATCTCCCGCAAGCTCCTTGAAGGTGGTAAAGAGGCTCCTGTCTGGGCACACATGACGGGTCTCTCCCGTATCAATCCACCATCCTTTTGGAGTGTTGGTCACAGCATTGACCTCATCCAACATTGCGTTTTTGTCGGAAATCATTGACACCAAAGGCATTCCGTCTTCATCCACCATGTGCGCGCGCTCACGCTTTGGTTTCTTGCATTGGTTAGCCCGATGCCCTGGCTCGTCACAGTTGTAACAAGTCCCTTGTAACGTTGGAGGTTTCTTTTTCACAACCCCTTTCTTCGGTCCAAGTTTGCTAGCCTTTGCTTTCTCCTTGTCCTTTTTCCCCTTACCCTTCGCGCCCTTAGAGGATTGCCCATGCTCAACCACGTTTGCGCTAGCAGAAGTTTGCGCCTGGTTGCCTTTTAGAGCAATTCTATTGCCCTCTTCAATCCGAAGACGAACAATAAGGTCCTCTAAAGTCATCTCCTTTCGTTTGTGTTTAAGATAATTCTTAAAATCCACCCAACCAGGAGGTAACTTTTCAATCAACGCTGCCACTTGGAATGTCTCGCTAAGTGTCATGCCTTCCGCAAAGATGTCATGTAGTATAATTTGGAATTCTTGGACTTGATTCATAACACTTTTAGAATCAACCATTTTGAAATCCAAAAAACGGGCTACCACAAATTTCTTTGTGCCAGCATCCTCCGTTTTGTACTTTTTGTCCAAGGCATCCCAAAGGTCTTTGGAAGTCTTGACGTTGTAGTACACATTATACAATGCATCTGACAGGCCGTTTAACACATAGCCACGACAAATGAAATCCGAGTGCTTCCAAGCCTCTACCGCGCTCAGAGCCTGAGCGCCGGTCTCCCCTTCCGCAGGTTGGGGGGGCGGTTTGTGTTAAGAACCTCGCAAGGTTCATGGTGGTCAGGTAGAAGAACATCTTCTGCTGCCACCTTTTGAAGTGTAAACCCGAGAACTTCTCGGGTCGTTCAGCGTGATTGGCCACTGTGGACGCTCCCACAGTGGTGACATTCAAGGGGGTTCCCGTCACAACATTTGTAGTGTTGTTAACGTTGACATTTTCGTTCGACATGCTGAAAATAAAAATTAAAATTTTTAGTCAAAAAATTCTGATTTACGCACAAACCAGAAGGAAACTACTAAATTTTAATTTTACCACAATTTACTGTTTCGGCTTCTAAGTCCAACTTTGAAGACCAAATCAGAAAGTTTTAGCACTTTTTAGGACAGTCTGGAAGTAATCACAAAAGTTTTCAACCAAAGTCGCTCATTTGAAGATGAAAACTAAAAAAAATCTGTTTTTAAAACACAAACTGAGTGAAAACAAAACTGGTTTGAATCACAAACAGAATGGTTTTGATTTTACGAACGGTTTTAAAAATTTGTTTTAAGATTGTAGGACCGTTCGAGTAAATAAATAAAATAAAATAAAAATTATTAATACGATTACAATACAGAAATGAGAAAGCTAAAATTACTAGTACGAATACAACTGAAATAAACCAAACTACAAGAATGGAGTAGAAGCAGAAAGACTGAGGCACGTGTTCAACACGCTTCCCTTAAAACAAATTCCGAGTCTCCCAAGAGTACTCGTTTTGTTTCCCAGGGTGCAACAGCCGGAGCAGTAGTACTGCCGGAGTTCGCCTACAACCCGAAGGTTACCTTGAAACTTGCAGGAAGAAGAAGATTAGAAGAGTATAGGAAATTGTATGCATAAAGCTGTTGTTGCTGGTGACTTTCTGCAGTGGGTATGGAGCTGTATTTATACAGCTCCTAAGTCGAAACAGTCATAAACGAATTAAAGAGAGGTTTAAATTGCATTAAACGTCTTCAATGCAATTTAATACGTCATTTAATTCTCAGTCAAAGCTTATTAACTCGTCAGTTACGAAGTTGGACTGAAACTGCACTGTCATTCAATGCTGGAAGCTTCTGCGCGCGCGCGAGTCACCCTGGTGCGCTCGCGCCCAGGTCTGCATGCCCATGCGCAGTGCGTCCTCTTGGCTCAAGTCCATGCGCCGCATCACCTACCACTTGGTCCTTGCAACCCTTGTGCTCCACCACGCGCTCGCGGTCAAAAATACAAAGGCGGCTCTCAAGCGGCTCGCGGCGATGCGAGCGTGCGAAGTGCGCAATCAAAGCGCCACATTGCGCCTCATCGCCCACGCCACGCGCGCGAGCGCGAGTGCGAGTTAGGGTGCTCAGCACCCTTCGCGAGGACACTAGTGTGTGCTTCCATGAAACAATAAGGATGGAGAGTTCTACCTTAAATATCCATTTAAGTTCCATCTCTCCTCCTATGTGGGACAAGGTGCTACTTTCCCTTTTGTTTCAGCATTCAATGTTTCAAACACCCAACTTTGAGCATCGATATCTCATTCATCTTAGCTCGGTTTTGGACGTGGTTTAGTTCGTTGCGAAGCTCTTCCAACATAGAACACAAACCCACAAATAAATATATAAAACCCGCTCATTTTATTATATTTATTTCTAGTCCAAAATAGGAAAAAATCATTTTCCTATATTTGTGAAAAGTGCTATTTTCACCTATTTTTTCCAACAATTACTTGGTAGAAGTATAAGAACAGTTCCCGTTTAACCGATTTGATCTATTTGACGCGTTTCCATGATATAAATTGGTTAAAGCTTAAAACTGTCACCTATATAGTTTAGTAGGTTTTAAATTGTTCGACAGAATCCGAAAAACGAAGGAAAACGACCCGGGTGAATTTACCGTTATCTTATAACAAATTCGTTTTTTTTTTATGAACAAACTAAAATTCAAAATCAAAAAGAAGAACTCAATCGAACCAATAAATGAAGACCCAAACCTGAATTAACAGGTGATAACAAAGGATTGAACCTAAAAGCTTCATCAGCGTCAAAAACTACAAAACAGAGGCAATTCCATCGGGACGAACACTGCAGAACAGAATGAATGTCTGATCTGAACTCAAAAGTTACACATATTCCATTTAATTACCTAAGATTGCTCATAATAAACTTCTAAAAAGAAATAAAGTCTTATAGGTAGTTAGCATAAGAAAGTAAGACATATCTCACAAAAGCAACAATCTGCCATATAGGAATCAAAAAATCGATTAAGTAATGATACTTGCATCAAGATGATAAAAACACAAATAAATCAAGAAAAAAAAAATCTTTTTCACCGGCTACATTTCTCTGTTATATATAGCTTTCACTTAAGTTATACCTGAGGTCGCCGTCCACCATCACCGGAACCCTAGTTTGCTTGAAGCCGGAATCCTCGTCGAACCCCTTTTATTCAGCTTTTGGAACTACCGCCGCCGCCGCTATTAGAGTTCCCTGAAAAAACCCAAAACGTGCCGCCGGACTGCCTCCTGTCATCGGCTTCTTCAGCCTCAGGAATCGCCCCAGCCGTCTCATTTCGTCTTCGTCTACACCAAAGACACACCGTCTCTCGGTCGCGTGATTCGTCTGGCCAATCTCATCTATGAATGCGCTTGCCCTTTCTGTCACGAGGGTGGCCCGACGGTGGATGATTGTGTTTAAGCAGAGAGAAAGCAGGGTTTAGGTTTTTGTATGAGAGACAACAAATGTGACGCGTGGCTCACAGTCAGATGATTAAACCAGAGCCAAACACCTATACAAACACTATTCATTTTGTTTGGTTTATTAATAGATATAATATGATAAATATATATATATATATATATATATATAGGTGAATTTATGTTTCTTAGTTTTTTATTATTCAATTCAATTCCCGTCGCACCGCCAGACTCCATTAGTATGTGTTCAACTTGTAGCATCTTGATATTTGGATGGAGAAAGTCAGAAAGATCGATGCTGAATTCATTTCGAAATTATCCAACCAAGTAGATTGCAATATAAAATCTTATTAATTAATAATAATAGAGGTCCTGTCTATTTTCTAGCCACTTGCTAATGGTGATAGATTTATACTTTTTTTTTTAACGGCTAACGACCTACTGGTTGGGCTTTCACACCAAACTTAAAGGTACACGAGAGACCCGGGTTCGAAACCAGGAGACCCTCCATTTTGGGCTAGGTACATCCTGGCCCTCAATCCACTGAGAGTGGATGTCATAGGTATTTCATTCTCATCCGGTCCGTTTCAGGAGGAAACCACGCAACCATGGCTAGTGTAAAACCCCCTGACCTCACCTTTTGTAGTGAGTGGGGATCGAACTGCCGCCTCTATTGAGGGCAACAATCCTTTCCACCACTGCACCAAAGGATCATTGGCAATAGATAGATGGATAGATAGATCTAAACGTGTACTTTCTAGTTGATGCTTTAATTGCTTTAATCGATCTAAACGTGTACTTTCTAGACTCTAGTTGATTATTTTTCAACCTACCATGTTAACATCCATCAATTTATTATATATTATTGTTGTATTCATTGATAATAAAAGATGTGATATGTGCCCCTTGGCGTGTACGTCTAGATTTATATTGATGAAGAAAAACATAGTAACAAACAATATACATATATGTATTAGCTTCAAATGTCTTAGATCAACAACGTCAATCGGTTTCAATTTACAACCAGATCGAATGACCTTTCATGGAGTGTACTCTAACATATTGGGTGTTAACGATGACATCTCATGTTAACCGGTATTGCAAACCACTCTCTCCTTGTGATAAGGGGCATTAAATGGGTTATATGTTAAACGGATGTTAAGGCCATGGACTGTACACTAACATATTGGGTGTTAACCATGACATGACATGTTAACCGGTATTGCAAACCACTCCCTCCTTGTGTTAATTAGATGGACTTAAGAAGGGTTATTATGCTATGCTTACAAGGCCCATAAGTAATGGATGGAAATGTATCAACCAGCCAGGTCATGTGACTAACGCCCATGGGCGGTTTGACCCAACTAACATACCCGAATTCCATATTTCAGAGCCCTAATTTCGAACTTGATGGTTTTTCCCGAATTATAGCATTTTTAAATTACTTCATTTTTTATTGTAAAAAACGTGTGAATATTTGATTTGAGTAATTTACGTATTTATTCATTTAATTCTAAGCCAGTTCTAGAATACTGATCTAATTAGTTTAAATCAATCATAATCGTTAGGTATATTGACTTCTTCTACCTATAAGGAAATTTAGTATCCAAGGGATACGATTAGGTGTATGGACCATGGTGTACTTGGATAATGGGTATGGATGGAGTCTTTTGCTTACTTGTATATGTGTAGAATTGCAAAATGGTTGCAATCATTGAATGTAAATATTGGACCCATCTCAATTTGGCATGGGTCACATGAAATATATATACATATATGTATGTATATATGTGTGTGGGTGCAAATATGGAGCAAGGGGACCATTCCAATTTGACACAAACACTTACATTGAATGGTTGATTTATTGATAAGTAACGGACTAATCAGACCTCGTGAAATACTTGTTGATGTATTAGATGATTGTTGTAAGGAAACACATCATGACAATGAACTAAATTTGAAATGGTTGGTGGGAATTATAGGTTTCAAAATATAGTAACAAAAAAAAGGTTATCTCACAAGAATTTACTTGTGTTTGTGTTTGTGTTTGTGTCAAAAGTCACCTTAGGTCAGGGGCGGACCCACATAGAGTGGTTCGGGGTCCCCGGACCCCAATGTTTTTAAAGAATGTAGTAGAGCCGATATATTAGTTTTCTAAAGGACCCCATAGTATTAAGTTGAAAGATAGTGCAGTGGTAATTCCTTGATTACTTTACCAAGAAGATTGCAAGTTCGAGTCTTGGAAGGTAGCTTTTTGTCTTTCTAAATCCGTATAAAGTTAGTGCTGCAGCAGTAGCCACACATTCAGGATTTGTTGTTCAAGTAGTTTATTTGAATTTATAAATCAAATTAGCATGTAAACATTTGTGTGCTATGAATCTAAATTTTGAATTTGTTAGTAAGCTTGTTAAAACTTGAATTTTTTTGTAAGTTATGTTTTTCATTTTAAAAGACATTGTACTTCTATTTTGTGTTTCCTAATGAGTAATCATTATATATATTTGTTATGATATTGTATTTTATTATGTTCTTCTCCCCGATGACCCGAACGACGATCGACCACCCGAAAATTCTAACGTATGGTTGTGAAAAATCTGAATATCAAAAAAGGTACCCCATTCGAAAAAAATCTTGGGTCCGTCACTGCCTTAGGTTACATAGGGTGGTCATCATCACTCATCATACTCCATCACACACCATAGTTAGCCATTATTTAGCACCTCGCTCCATCACATTTCACTCTATCACACATGCAATATGGTCATCACTCATCACATTCCATCACTCACTTTTTTTATTTTTTAAATTAACAAAAAAAATATTTCCACACACATTCATCTATCACGCACGCGATACACATCATGGGATTCAAGTCCGCACGTGTGATCAAGTGTTTGTGGCGGTGTTCTCTCACTCATCACTCACTCTCCATCACAGACCACCCTTAGTTACTAGTATATGTGTTTGGGATTGAATTAGTGTAAGCTATTAGTTTTGGGAACATAAAATAGAAAAAAGTAGGAAATCTTGAATTTATAGTCAAACCTGATATGTCAACCTGAGGCTGAATTGATGAAGAACATAGCTATGCTGTTCCTTTCTCATGGTAATGACATTCACTGTTAATTTCATGTGTACGTGTATGTGTATGAATTTCGAAAGACATAAGTGACTTATTTTGTTTCCCTTTCAAGTCGTGCAACTTTTTGTGATAATTTGTACGGGGACGAGTATGGGATTAAAATATATACTTTGCGGGTGTAAGCAATGACGGATCTAGAAAATTACTTAAGGGGCAACCTTTCAAAAAAAAAAATTTAACGTACTTCATACAATGTAAACGAAACAACGATAGTAGCGCGGTAATAAATAAATTTAAACACGTACCTAAATGAGTTCTCCTCTTCGGTTTTTGAAAGCTTGAAACCGGGCCATGACATCCTCTTCTTTTACTTTACAAAAACTTTCTTTTTCGACCGCACAAATTAGAGCGTTGTTCAAATACTCATCACCCATCCGATTGCGTAAATCCGTCTTGATAAGCTTCATTTTAGAAAAACATCTTTCAACGGTTGCGGTTGCAACCGGTAAAACCAGTGCTAGCTTCAATGTTCGATAAACCAAAGGAAAAGTTTCATTTTTTCCGTTTTCCACCGTTACACGAGCAAGGTCACTCAATCTAGTTAAATTTGCAAATTTATCATCTTCCTTTAAAGTGTGATAAAATGTCGAAAGATCACCCGTAAGAACCCGTCTTTCTTCTTTATTAAAGTCATTCGGATACATTTCAGAAAACTTCACTATCTTTGATATGTCAAATTTAGCAAACGAATTACAAGGATTTAAACCCGACATATTTTCTATCAAACTAGTTGAGACCTCACTAAATCGGCTTCCAAGTTCTTGAAGTTGCATATCCAAAACCGTATTAAAAACCTCAACTTCAAAATGATGTCGGTTAGTAATGACATACTTTCGGTTTCTTTTATTACCATAACTTTCCGCCATATCTAACACCTTAATGTTGTTTTTTTCACAAAAAGATGCTACGTTTGCCAACATCTTTTCAAACCCATTTTGTCTTAAATGATTCAAAGCTCGTTTTGTCCCGCTTATCAAATGAGATGCTTCTAACAAGTCTTGACTCTTTTTTTGAAGATGTTTTGATAGAGCATTTGTGAGTCCTAAGATATCGTTCAACAAGTGTATGTAAAACACAAATTCAAGACTCTCAAAATATGATAGAATACCTGACGCATTGGATCGTTGTTGAAAGGTCTCTCCATCTTGTTTAATAAAAGTAAGTATGTAACACCCCAAAAATGGGTATGGTAATTAAACCACGTTACTAGTGACGACGGGTAAAATACCGTTAGTGGTAAAAATTAACCCGGTTAATATTAGGATTTAAATAAATAAATTTGATGTTAATTAAAAGAGGATAAATACTTTGAGGAAAACAAAGTATATAGAAGGCCCGAGCTAACGGGACTTAAAATAAAACGGGTTATGACTACCCCGAACTCACTAAGTTAAACTAGCAAAGTTTAACCTAGTTAACAAAACAAAGTATTGTTGAAAATAAGTAGGTTGTAGCCTACTTACTAGTTAACAAAACTTGAGGGACCAAAATCATCAAAAAGGGAACAAGTTCTATTAATAAAAAAAACACACATCACACACACTTTGTGTGTGTGGATCGATCATCAGGAGCGACCAAGAGAGCTCAAACCCTAAAATCAACAAATCCACCAAATTGGAGCTCGAATCAAGCCCCAAATCAATGCATGAACGCGTATAAATGATCACCAAGTCAAAGGGATCGTAAGGTATGTTAAATTTTGTAATTTGGTGATGTCTTGAAGTTATGATGAACACTAAAAATCACAATTTGGGAATGGATGATGAATCCATGAGTGTAGTTGTGAAGAAATCTATGTGTAGGAACAACCCTAGTTAACAATTTGATGAACTAGTGTTGAAAACTAGGGAATTGATGATTTCCCTTGTATGTGCTAAGTGGGTTATGGCTAGATAATGAAGATGATGATATAATTGTGCTAGAAATCATCATAGTTGATAGTAGAAACAAAGTACTTGAACAAATTTACATGATTGAGTACTTGTTCATACATGATAGAGATGGGTTTTTATGATATGATGATGTTAGTGTCTAAATTGTGATTAGAATCCTCATATTAGATAATAAAAGTATGCTACTTGAACCATTTAGGTGTTTGAGTACATGAATCATAATTACCATGAATTGGGTTTGGTGTAAAAAGAATGGAAATGAATAATGTGTTAAGAAAGATTAATGTAGTGTTAATTCGATGAATTATGTTTATAAAACTTGGTAAACGAAGTGAATAAACGGTAGCCTAAGTATGATGCTACCGTGTATTTGACCAAGTAGTTAAATGAGTAGTAAAGCTACATCATGTAATCACTTATGATTAATAGGCCGTTGACTTTAAACAGTCAAACCAACCTATAATACGATGAATGATAATTCTTGAATATAAAATGCGTAGGGTGGAATGATCGTATTAAGTTATGACTAAACTAACCACCTTGTGAAATAATGAATAATAGTGCTTAAACAAGCTAGGTGAAGCTTGGAGTGAAAGCGGGTCAAACGAATCAAGAATGAAGGAAAAAGCATAATTCGGATGCAAGGTAAGTATAACTTACACTAGTCTTATATTTTAGAATATTCTCTTATCGTATTAGTTACGAATAAGATAAATACATAATTGAGGTATGATGTTCCGGCGTGTAAACGTACGGAACAAGATAGTCGAGTATGACAAGAAACCATGTTGATGGTTTAAAAGGAGTTAAATTGGTAATTTGATCATTTTATGACAAATGGAAAATGAACTTTTGAATGGTTACCTTATAGGGTAAACCAAAACAAACAATAAGGGTAAAACGGTAAATTGGTCATGCATCGACCATAACTATTTGCTTTAAAAGATACTTATGAAGTAAGCCTTAATAGGCCGAAAAGTGTTAAGAAATGAATTATAAGTAAAGCGACCGCATGATGTAAATCGGAGCGAGTCTTATAGTCGAGATGAAAATACATGTCATCTCGCCAATATAATCGGTCATTTAGACCAAACGGGTCAAAGGGTGAAGATACCACCTTTTGATAATAGCGACTAATGATTCTTGTCGAGTTATATGATTTCAGGAATAAATGTAGAAATGATATTTGCATCGCTACTATTTAGCAAATATTATAGCAAGGCATTAAATCAGGTCAATACATTGACCCGAGCCAGGTATGTGTAATAGAGTAATGATTCATTGAGAACGTAAGGTTCAATGAGTATTTAATGAAGTCTTAGATAGACAATGGGTTACTTAATTGGGTAAACCGAATGTTTTAAAAGAGGGTAGTGGCGTTTTGAAAAGCATATTGACTTTTCGAGCAAGATCATAATTCAAAAGAAGAATCATGGGTCAAACATGCTCTCAAAAGACCTTGTCGTAATTGAAAGACTAAAAAGGACTAAAACGCCCTTGTTAGCTAATTTGAACAAACAACCTTTAAAGGTTGTTTGGAAACGAGTTTTATGATCAGATAAATACTTAGAATAAGTATAGAAGCTGAAAGAGGTATTATATTAGTCAAATGGCACTATTTGAGTTTTTGCCGTAAAATAATGATCCGAGAGGTAAAAATTGGTTTTTATAGATCACCACATTAAACCCACCATAAATTCAGTTGTGGTGGGAGATTATATGATAAGAAATGTGGTGATGGATTGCTAGAAGTAATCAAAAGCGAAATTAGGCTCGAAAGTGCTTAAATACCCTTAACGGGTCAAAATAAGCATACAAGTGAAAATGGGTTTAAATTGTGTAATAAACCTGTGGTTAGAACCTAATATGGTAAATAACCTTAAGTTGAAGTAGTGTATGTGATATAAAGGTCAAACAAATATGTTTTTGTGATAAATGCGTAAACGAGTCAAAATCATGTAAAAAGACAATAAGCCGAAGGCATGAAAGTCTCGGAATTTATTAAGCCAGATGTCGGATTTTAACTCCATATGATGGAGAATCAAATTACAATCACGTAGGAAGAAACAGTAGGTTAAACGGACAAGCGGTTTGAAAGATACGAAAGATTTCGTGTCAATTACGGCAAAAAAAAGGAAATTGGGCTGTTACAGAGTCCACCGTAACTTACGGTGCCACCGTAAGTTACGGTGGAGATGAGAATGCTACGGTGGTTGCCTGCTGTTGTACGGTAGGAAAATAACATTACAGGGGCCACCGTAACTTACGGTGCCACCGTAAGTTACGGTGGAGGTCATTTCCAAATTCTTGTTTTAGAATCAACTGTCTCCCGGACTCGTTTAATCACGTTTTAATCCCAGTATGACTAAAGCATTTCATGTTTATGAAATGTAGGTACATTTTGGATGCCGAGAGACGATCAAGCTCAACGAAGAACCAAACACGATATAGTTACATGCTTCCGCACCTTGCCACGTTGTATATTCTAAACAACGAATTCGATCACGTTATGTAGAATAACTTATAATTTGTGAAAGTTTTAATAAACCCGTATTTTTTATAGTATGTGTAGTCTTAGCTACACATCTAATTGTTGGTATTTGCATATAAAACCGTTAAATAGAAAATAGGGTGTTACAAGTTGGTATCAGAGCCCTGGTTTAAGAGATTCAAGTATGGTGGGGAAAACCATGCTTGGACTTAAACCTTACGCTCTTGATAAAGAATAGTGTTCGGTTCGAGGCTTGATCGCAGATCCGGTAAGTACATGTATGTTAATAGTTTAGCATGCTAAAGTGTTGTAAACAACACATAGGGCTATCGTGCGATACACGTTACCCCAATTGAAATGATTGATATAGTTGACGAAAATACGCGCGTTGACGCGTATAGTAGAAAAAGCCTTGTATTATAATACGGGCGATTATTGAAGTTGATGTTACTAACTTTTGTGAATGTTTTAATTGAAGGACACTCGCGTTTGAAAACGACGAGAGTCAAACGAATTGTGGATATGATGATGGAACGGTCCGAGATATGACAAGAAGAGCATGCTCATCAAGGACCTAAATCGCGTAATGGTCGCAAACAAGACTAATGGCAAGAAAAGCCCGTTAGGGCAAGCATTTACCAGGTGCACGTTTAAATTATCGCATGAATATAAACATGCAACCAATACGTAGAAACTGATAGTTGCAGATTTAGATTGAAAACTTGGACAAACCTGAATAGAATACCTATCTAGGATATTGTTTCCAAGAGAAATAAACAGAGGTATTACTTACATAGGGCATGATGTGAAAACTATAAAAAGGTAATGCGTGTCATGTGTTAATCGCTTACTCTGGACAAGTAAGTAGTGGCATATGATACCATGAACTTCTTATAGCCGACACATTTACATCCGATGTAGTAAGGACGGGGTAAATGGGACAAATTAAAAGTACCCAAATGAATCAAATGAGTAAAATATTTGATAATAATGTAAACGCACAGCCGAGTGACGGAAGCGTATTACATTAGGATAATGAGCCCGAAAGAAGGGACAGAGAAACATGTAAAATAGTTAAGGTACGCATTGGGAGGGGGTGTACTTACACTCGAACCCGAAGAATATAAACATGTAGAATGATCAAGATATGCGTTGGGAGGGAGTGTACTTACACTCGAACCCGGAAAATGCGAATATGTCCCTAAACGAGTCGTTTTTGTAAAACGTCAAACTCGAGGACAAAGTCGGAATATAGAAATGAAGCGAGGTCTTAATGCATACCGGGAGGGTTGCAATAATAACGACTTTGGTAAAACACCCGGTTGATGGGTAAGAATTGAACGCATGCACAGACCGAGAAACGGAAACTCGGATGGAAAGTTAAAGGACTCGGGTTTTGGGTCATAACTAAAAGATGACAAAATAATGTAAATAAAAATTGTGAATAAATTATGTTCAACTATTTTAAAGTTGAACGGGTCGATTACAATATCACGCCGGACGGCATGAGTAAATACAAACGGGATAGTGGTACCGTTAAAAGCAAAAGAATAATGAGCCCGGTAATGGGACATAATCGAGTACGGATATATGAAAACTGGAGAATGGTGAGCATAAGATGAACCGACGCATAAATGATATGAGAAGTCATAAAGTCGGAAAATTTCGTCTGAAAATAAACAAATGAAGCCTTAGACTACGGTCAAGGTCAACTAAAGTTCAAAAGCGGAAATATACGATTCCAAACATAACAAGACATGCTTTGAAGCTATATATGCATATATACATATATGCATCTGAATGTAGATACAAATAAAAGATGAATCTGTGGGATCATCGTAACCTACGGGAATGCGATTAGTGTTAGGGTCTACGGGACCAGAATGACCCTCGGGTCACAAAAAGAAAGGGGAATAAACCTTAGGGTTCCCATTAAAAGGGAGTGAAGACCTAAGGAAATAGCCTACGAGGCCACGTGAGAGAACCTACGAGTTACTTAAACAAAGCGAGAGAACCAGTGAGAATCCTCGCGTAAAACAAAGACTGTAAAAGAGTAAATGCCAAGTCGTCAAAATTGCTTGACATAAATTAAAGATAAAACATTAAACTAAAATTCCGTTTTAGTAAAAAACAACGTTTTATCAAACATATATAGTATGAGTTGATTGGGAAATAAACCTAAAACACGACGTGACGCGATCACGGTCAGGAAAGTTATGTGAAATAAAATCACATAGTAGCCCGAGAGATGGGTATAAAGTAACTGGACTAATAAGACTAGTCAGTGAGGCCGGTTAAGGTCAATATTTAAATTAAGAAAGTGTTCAACACGCTATCTATATTAAGATTAGCGTGAAATAATCATAGTTGATAAGCGTGTATGACCAAGTGGCCAAATGGCTACTCAGTCAAGCCAAATAATAAAGGTAAGTGAGTACAAAACGGCAGTGATGGTCCATGAGGTCATAATAACGAAAAGTATTGATCGCCTATACTGAGCGATCACAAGGCAACACAACCAAAGTGTTGGGAAGTCAGATCGAGTAAATGCACGATAAAAAGGATAAAGCCTGAAGGTATGTGGTAATATGTCTTGTAGAATTCCGTTAATAGCACATCTAGATAGTGCTAAATAAATAAGATAAAATCAGGAAATTCATTTTAGTGGCGAATGTTGTACGAATGAAACAAATGAATATGTTCGTAAAGAAAAGGGGTCTGTTTGTAAACAGTGAAAGATCTCACTAGAAACATCTAAATGAGTGAAAATAACGGATTCACAAAGAATCCGAAAGTATAAAGGCGATGGATTTCGCTAAGTTAGCCAAACAAGTCGAAATGATAAGATGGCGTTATTCTGAGTTAAGTAAATTCGCATAAAAGATACATATGTTGTGTAATTAAAAGATGTTACCATATTTGTCTAATGACACTTACAAATGGTCAAAGTGTGAGTAATGCTTAGAAGGTTACTCAGTTTATGTACATTGGGTTGAAACTCAATAAATTATGTAAGAAAAGGTTTCGAGGACGAAACCTCTTTAAGGGGGGTAGACTTGTAACACCCCAAAAATGGGTTTGGTAATTAAACCACGTTACTAGTGACGACGGGTAAAATACCGTTAGTGGTAAAAATTAACCCGGTTAATATTAGGATTTAAATAAATAAATTTGATGTTAATTAAAAGAGGATAAATACTTTGAGGAAAACAAAGTATATAGAAGGCCCGAGCTAACGGGACTTAAAATAAAACGGGTTATGACTACCCCGAACTCACTAAGTTAAACTAGCAAAGTTTAACCTAGTTAACAAAACAAAGTATTGTTGAAAATAAGTAGGTTGTAGCCTACTTACTAGTTAACAAAACTTGAGGGACCAAAATCGTCAAAAAGGGAACAAGTTCTATTAATAAAAAAAAACACACACACCACACACACTTTGTGTGTGTGGATCGATCATCAGGAGCGACCAAGAGAGCTCAAACCCTAAAATCAACAAATTCACCAAATTGGAGCTCGAATCAAGCCCCAAATCAATGCATGAACGCGTATAAATGATCACCAAGTCAAAGGGATCGTAAGGTATGTTAAATTTTGTAATTTGGTGATGTCTTGAAGTTATGATGAACACTAAAAATCACAATTTGGGAATGGATGATGAATCCATGAGTGTAGTTGTGAAGAAATCTATGTGTAGGAACAACCCTAGTTAACAATTTGATGAACTAGTGTTGAAAACTAGGGAATTGATGATTTCCCTTGTATGTGCTAAGTGGGTTATGGCTAGATAATGAAGATGATGATATAATTGTGCTAGAAATCATCATAGTTGATAGTAGAAACAAAGTACTTGAACAAATTTACATGATTGAGTACTTGTTCATACATGATAGAGATGGGTTTTTATGATATGATGATGTTAGTGTCTAAATTGTGATTAGAATCCTCATATTAGATAATAAAAGTATGCTACTTGAACCATTTAGGTGTTTGAGTACATGAATCATAATTACCATGAATTGGGTTTGGTGTAAAAAGAATGGAAATGATGATAAATTCATGTTAAAAATGAAGCTTGATATCATCATGTGTTAAGAAAGATTAATGTAGTGTTAATTCGATGAATTATGGTTATAAAACTTGGTAAACGAAGTGAATAAATGGTAGCCTAAGTATGATGCTACCGTGTATTTGACCAAGTAGTTAAATGAGTATTAAAGCTACATCATGTAATCACTTATGATTAATAGGCCGTTGACTTTAAACAGTCAAACCGACCTATAATACGATGAATGATAATTCTTGAATATAAAATGCGTAGAGTGAAATGATCGTATTAAGTTATGACTAAACTAACCATCTTGTGAAATGATGAATAATAGTTGGCGCTTAAACAAGCTAGGTGAAGCTTGAAGTGAAAGCGGGTCAAACGAATCAAGAATGAAGGAAAAAGCATAATTCGGATGCAAGGTAAGTATAACTTACACTAGTCTTATATTTTAGAATATTCTCTTATCGTATTAGTTACGAATAAGATAAATACATAATTGAGGTATGATGTTCCGGCGTGTAAACGTACAGAACAAGATAGTCGAGTATGACAAGAAACCATGTTGATGGTTTAAAAGGAGTTAAATCGGTAATTTGATCATTTTTTGACAAATGGAAAATGAACTTTTGAATGGTTACCTTATAGGGTAAACCAAAACAAACAATAAGGGTAAAACGGTAAATTGGTCATGCATCGACCATAACTATTGGCTTTAAAAGATACTTATGAAGTAAGCCTTAATAGGCCGAAAAGTGTTAAGAAATGAATTATAAGTAAAGCGACCGCACGATGTAAATCGGAGCGAGTCTTATAGGGGAGATGAAAATACATGTCATCTCGCCAATATAATCGGTCATTTAGACCAAACGGGTCAAAGGGTGAAGATACCACCTTTTGATAATAGCGACTAATGATTCTTGTCGAGTTATATGATTTCAGGAATAAATGTAGAAATGATATTTGCATCGCTACTATTTAGCAAATATTATAGCAAGGCATTAAATCAGGTCAATATATTGACCCGAGCCAGGTATGTGTAATAGAGTAATGATTCATTGAGAACGTAAGGTTCAATGAGTATTTAATGAAGTCTTAGATAGACAATGGGTTACTTAAATGGGTAAACCGAATGTTTTAAAAGAGGGTAGTGGCGTTTTGAAAAGCATATTGACTTTTCAAGCAAGATCATAATTCAAAAGAAGAATCATGGGTCAAACATGCTCTCAAAAGACCTTGTCGTAATTGAAAGACTAAAAAGGACCAAAACGCCCTTGTTAGCTAATTTGAACAAACAACCTTTAAAGGTTGTTTGGAAACGAGTTTTATGATCAGATAAATACTTAGAATAAGTATAGAAGATGAAAGAGGTATTATATTAGTCAAATGGCACTATTTTAGTTTTTGCCGTAAAATAATGATCCGAGAGGTAAAAATTGGTTTTTATAGATCACCACATTAAACCCACCATAAATTCAGTTGTGGTGGGAGATTATATGATAAGAAATGTGGTGATGGATTGCTAGAAGTAATCAAAAGCGAAATTAGGCTCGAAAGTGCTTAAATACCCTTAACGGGTCAAAATAAGCATACAAGTGAAAATGGGTTTAAATTGTGTAATAAACATGTGGTTAGAACCTAATATGGTAAATAACCTTAAGTTGAAGTAGTGTATGTGATATAAAGGTCAAACAAATATGTTTGTGTGATAAATGCGTAAACGGGTCAAAATCTTGTAAAAAGACAATAAGCCGAAGGCATGAAAGTCTCAGAATTTATTATGTCGGATTTTAACTCCATGTGATGGAGAATCAAATCACAATCACGTAGGAAGAAACGGTAGGTTAAACGGACAAGCTGTTTGAAAGATACGAAAGATTTCGTGTCAATTACGGCAAAAAAAAGGAAACTGGGCTGTTACAGAGTCCACCGTAACTTACGGTGCCACCGTAAGTTACGGTGGAGATGAGAATGCTACGGTGGTTGCCTGCTGTTGTACGGTAGGAAAATAACATTACAGGGGCCACCGTAACTTACGGTGCCACCGTAAGTTACGGTGGAGGTCATTTCCAAATTCTTGTTTTAGAATCAACTGTCTCCCGGACTCGTTTAATCACGTTTTAATCCCAGTATGACTAAAGCATTTCATGTTTATGAAATGTAGGTACATTTTGGATGCCGAGAGACGATCAAGCTCAACGAAGAACCGAACACGATATAGTTACATGCTTCCGCACCTTGCCACGTTGTATATTCTAAACAACGAATTCGATCACGTTATGTAGAATAACTTATAATTTGTGAAAGTTTTAATAAACCCGTATTTTTTTATAGTATGTGTAGTCTTAGCTACACATCTAATTGTTGGTATTTGCATATAAAACCGTTAAATGGAAAATAGGGTGTTACAAAGTACCTCAACAACTTCCGGAAATAATTTCAACAAACTTATGATGGTTCTATGATGAGAACCCCATCGTGTGTCTCCGGGTCGGGCAAGGGAAACCTCTTGGTTTAATCCTTTTCCTGTGTTAATTTCACCCGCTAGAATTTCGTTTTCCACTCTCTCTTTTTTTGCCTCCAACATCATATCTTTTCTTTTGCAAGAAGCACCAACCGTATTAACAACCATGCCAAGAGTTTCGTAAAATTCTTTAACACCATCATGCTTTTTTGCTACAGCCATAATCACTAACTGAAGTTGATGAGCAAAGCAATGTATGTAATGTGCCGATGGATTGTCTTTCAGAATTAATGCTTTTTTGCGCCGCCTTATTATGTATACTATTAACTAACCCAACATGTTCTTTTAAGACACCCGGTTTACTCCAATTACAAAAGCCTCCACTTACAAAAGTCACTTACAAAAGTCTATCTTCCACCTTTATTACCAACACTTTCATTAAACAAGTAACAATATAAACAATATGCTTTTTCTTGTTTAGTGCTATACTCCAACCAATGATATTTATCAAACCATTTAACATAAAAACGTCTCCGGCCCTTAGAATAGTTTGTCCATTTAAAGTCATGACCTCGTGGTTGAAAAGCCTTTTTAACAAGATACGCTCTTCTTATGTCGTCTATTTGATTTGGATGATAACTAGTAATAGGAGGTCTATCGGAGGGATCCGAAGGAAGATCATTCAAATCGATTTTGTTTCGTGTTGAAGGACTTGAAGCCGAAGTAATAATTGGACTTGGAGTTGGTCCAATATCTTCATTTTCTTGCATATCAATATCATTCTTTGAACTTGGACCAATTTCTTCATTTTCTTGGTTATCAATATCATTATTTGAACTTGGACCAATATCTTCATTTTCTTGCTTATCGTCAATAATATTTGAACTAGGAGTTGCACCCAAATCATTATTTTCTTGGAATTTTCGTTTAAAAAGACTACTAATGAGAGTTTGTTTTTTCATCTTTCAACTTCCAAATTCCCTAATTTTATAAGACAAATAAAATTAAACAATAAGCCCTAAATCAATTTCACATAAACCCTAAAAGGATATAACAATTGCACATAACTATAACTAAAAAACTAAATGAAACATTTGTAATTTGCAATTAAACAAACATAAATTATTCAATTTTCATGAGGAATTTGGAAAAGCACTCACTTGAGATGGACTGCAGACGGAGTGGCGGACGATCGATGATGACAATAGACCCAGCAGCGGCGGCAAAGGGAGGAGGGACTGAGGGAGGGGAGGTCGGCGCCGGCGGCAAAGGGCGGAGGGAGGGGAGGTCGCTGGTCGGCTCTGCTTCTGCTCGACTGGAGTGGCAGTGGGGAATGGGATGTGAATGTTCGACCCTGCTTCTTTTCTTTTTACTTTCTTTGTTAAAAGAATGGGTATTGGGCTATAATAATTGGGCTTACAAGTCTTGGGTAATTAGTTGTGTGGTATAAATTTTTTTGGGCTTTCAAATGAGGTAACATAATATTTATCAAGGGGCAACAAAATCCGAAAAACGCAAAAAAAAAAAAAAAAAAAAAAATTACACTATCGCGGCCGAGCCAAGGGGTAACCCGGGCTACCCCTTGACATGGGGTATGTCCGCCCCTGGGTGTAAGTCAGGTATGAAATTAGGTGATACCAGGCATGCGTGTTTAACAGAAACTACATACTCGTTTACCTGAATCATATAACCAATATAACCCGAAAAATATTAATTATTAATGTTGTTTTTCCTTAACTCATGTTTATCAATACTTCATTTTAGTAGGTTCATTACCTATGAAAATAAACTTTTCTTTTGAAATTTATATTTTGATGATATTATTTAGAGTAAATTACGTTTTTGGCCCCTGTGGTTATGTCAGTTTTACTATATTAGCCCAAAATAAGAATTTTTAACGTATCTGCCCCCATGGTCCCTATATCTAACCATTTTGGCCCTTGAGACTAACTCAACCCATTAACCTGGTTAATTATTTGTCAGATGTAACTCACATGATGGGCATATTTGTAAATTCACCTCCCACACATATTAAATTATCTCTAATATATATTAAAAATATCTTTAAAGAAAAAAAAAACTCACTTTCTCTCTCTACTCTATCTCTCTCCTACCACTACGGCACTACCTACTTCCACCACCACCGCCACCAACCACCATCATATCCCCCACCAACCGCCACCGCCACAACCCCTCACACGCCACCACACACAGCTCCCCACAACCCCACGCGCAATAGCCACAACCCCCACATCTAAATAAGAAGTCGATGCAGTCGGATTAGATCCCACCGGAGCAACTTTCAAAAGAATCTAGAAGTTCCACTGATCTTATTTGGGGGCACCGGTCATTGACTCACCAGGAAATGCTTCTCGAACTTAATCTGTTGCAATTAGATAAATTTGTGAAATTTGAACGATTTGAGATGAAGAAGGTGAAGCCAGGAGAGTTGAAGAAGAAGATGATGCTGCTACTCTAATGGGTGCTGCCATTTTGATATGCAAGTATAGTATTGTGTGTATGTATGAATCAATGTGAAAGATGAGAGAATGATAAATTTGATGAGTTGTTTCCTGATTTTTAATTCGAGTGTTTGGATAATTGAAGATGATGAAGATCTGGGTAGATTTAATTGAAGATCTAGGGATGATGATTTATGTGGGGATGATGATGATGATGGTTGAAGATGATGAAGATCTGGGTTAGATTTAGTTGAAGATGAAGTTCTGGGGATGATGATGGTTGAAGATGATGAAGATCTGGGGATGATGATGGTTGAAGATGATGATGAAGATCTGGGTTAGATTTAAAGGGTAGGCGAAATTACAAAAATACTCATCATGTGACTTGCATGTGACAAATAATTAACCAGGGTAATGAATGAAGTTAGTCTCAGGGGCCAAAATGGTTAGATATAGGGACCATGTGGGCAGATACGTTAAAATTTTTTATTTTGGGCTAATATAGTAAAACTGATATAACCACAGGGGCCAAAAACGTAATTTACTCTATTATTTATTTTTTTACTAAATATAAAATTATCTATCAGGATGTATATCACCATGATATTTACATATTTTAGATGTTTAAAATATTTCATAGTGATTATGATATGTACATAGTTTGGCATGTATATAAATTTATTGTATGTTTTTACAAACATAAAATTGTATAATAACGAAAATGAAAGAAAAATTATACTTAAAAAAATCTCAATAGACAATTCTTTTTTAATCCAAGGGGTATACTAATAACCGACGGATACAATATACCCAATGAGTATTGAGCTGTGTATGAGATCTAGTTTTACAATTTATATGAAATTAGGATTAGCTATACTTGACACATTACCATCTCTATCTCATCGAGAAGACATAAAGGTTTAGATTATAGAGTATTTTTTTATAGATAATGGTCCACATTTTAAATATGTTTTGATTGTTATAGGATTTTCCACAAAATGTAAATGCCAATCCGCATAAATTATTATGAATTAATCGTCTAATTTTTTTTTTTTTTTTTGATTTAAAATACAATATACAGCAACTTTTATATATAAGGCCAAACAAATTACACCAAGATAGCCGGTAAGCGGGCAACAAGCTGCGCCGCTACCCCCTTTTGAATAGCGAAACCTAACCTAGTAAAAACGAAACCCCAATCTCTAGGAGACGAAATGTTGCTGTGAACAACCCGTTGGACCCGTTCAAGAAATCTGATGGCTTGGTATTTGTATCCCATGAAAATAGTGTCACTTTAAATTGTTATAAATGTAATGTTAAGTGATATTTAGGTGTAAAAAATCGTTGTTAAAAGAAAAAAAACAATTTGACCCGAATGGAACTACAATAAAAATTGGGATTTATTTAGTGATTAGTAGGGATGTTCATTGTCCGATTTTAACGGTTTTTCGGTTAAATCATGAGCCAAACCATTCGTAACGGTTTTAAATAATTGAAAACCAAAACCAAACCGTGAAATATTAAAACCAAACCAAACCAAACCAAACCAAACCGAAACAGTACTAATGGTTAGTTCTGGTTTGATTTTACATTCTTCCAAACGTAAGTAATGAAGATTTTTCAATAAACAATTACTCGGTTTAGGCCACCCGGTGTGGTTTGGCTATGAATGGCGCCCCCTCCAAATGTGTAGTTTTGATTGGCTTCCTCACCTGCAAGATGGAGTCCACAAGAACCACCCCATTAACGCCCGTCATTACACTCACAAGAGCCCTTTTGACGTCCCTTTAACGCCCCCTCTTTGGCGCCAATGGGTGATATTCAGGGCGTTATTGGCTGATATAGAGGTAAGGCACCACTCGACACCACCCAGTCTTACGCATGTTGATTTTGCCACCGCATAGCATCGATTATGTTTTCATTTCTACTCCATTAAATGATCTAACAATAACCTAGCCATTTAAGTAACTTTCTCTCTTGTTTTTTTCCCTTTCTTTTTATTCTTTATACGTAACAACTCAGGTTAGAATGTGTGATGAGAGTGGTTCAGTAATTTGACTAATTTCCATTAGTTGAGACTTTGGGAGGCCCATTAAAGTTAAATTAATCTAGCACAAACCATTTATATTTGGGCTGCCTCCTAAACTTCAAGTTAAGTAACAATTTTATGATTAAACTATTAAAACCTATATAACTTAGCAAACTTTTTGTGCATAAGGACTTGTAAGTTGTGCTTTGGGTGTTTTAAAAAAAAAAAAAAACTTGATTTTTTAGTTTTAACCCAAAGGTTTGTACATTTTCCAATTTTAACACTACATAATTTGTTTTTTTAACTTTAACCCAAAACTTTTCATTATTTGCAATTTAACTTCACAACTTTTGTCACTTATACTTTTCATCTTTCGCAAATTTTTGTTTTACGTATAGTTCTAAAATTTTCGAGTTAATACGACGCAACGTGCATGTGTGGTTCAACGTTTTTACCTCTTTTTTTTCCATGTTTGACAGGTTCGTCGCAATACGCATATTATAGGTCGAGTCAGTGTTGGTTGTCGATGACGGTTGTGTGACATTAGTACTATTTGACACCGTTTTACGCCCCGCCGCAACGCGGGGTGTGCTTTGGGGATTTTTCAAAGAAAAAATTGTTATGCATATGGTTGTCGTAACGTTGGCTTTGGGGGTTTTCCAAAAAAAATTGATTTTTTTTTACTTTTCACCCAAAAGTATTTCATAAATTACTTTTAACCCAAAACTATTTGTTTTTTACTTTTAACCCAAAACTTTTTATCATTTACAATCTATCCTCATAACTTTTTTTACTTTCAACTTTGGTCCTTTATAGTTTTCATTTTCCGCAAATTTTGCGCTCTATGCTTGGTTCTAAATTTTGTGACTTAACCCATCACAGCGTGCGTCTTTGGCTTAACGTTTTTACGTTTCGTTCTAAATTTTGCGAGTTAACACGACGCAACGTGCGTGTGTGGGTGAACGTTTTTACATAGTCTATTTTTACCCCGTTTGACAGGTTTAACATAACGTGTGGGTCGTAGATCGACTTAGTTATAAATAAAGAATCCCCGCCGCATTGCGGCGGGTCGTAATCCTAGTTTATTATAATTTTGTAGGTACAAATAACCATTTTAATTTCATATATTGGTTCCAATATACTGAATGATCTCGTTTTCTTTGACGTTGGGAAATGATTGGGACCTTCTAGAAAACACCATACTAAATATTAATAATTAATAATTCAAGGCCACTCCAATGCATATACAACAAGGGATGATTATTAAAAAAATAATAATAAAAAAAAACTAAACAATACAAAAAGTTAGTGGTGCAAACGAGTCGAGCTACTCATGAGCCACTCAAGCTCGACTTGAAAACGCTTCAAACCAAGCCGAGCTTAAGGAGCTTGAGTCTGAGCTTAAAAATAAGCATGGTGAGTAGATGAGCCCGAGCTTCATTAATCGAGATCAAGCCGGCTAGCGAGCCTAAACGAGCCATTATTTATATAATTTTCAATTAATATTAATTACTATTCATAGTAAAGTGTGAAGAAATCACAAGTCATGTCTGACCCGAGCTTAAGCTTGAAAAATTGCCTAAGAGCCGAGCTTGAGCTTTAGAAACACAGGTCGGACCGAGCCAACTCGAGCTTTCATAAGTTAAATGAGCGATCGAGTCTAGTCGAGCTTGGACTCGGTTCGTTTGCACCCTTACAAAAAGTAATCAAGAGATGTAACGTGTTTGAGGAGATTCTAAGAACAAAACACATGTTGGCGCACCGTTGCAAGAAAAACACGTGGATGAACCGTTGGAACATAAACCGCACTGTAGGGGCGGAGGTATGTAGATTTTTGGAGTACCTAGGGATACCTGTTAACTTTGCCGGCGGAATGTAAAATTAGTAATAAAAAAAATATTTTCACTCTGTTTTATGTATCGGGGATACCCCTGAGAAAATATTAGGATGCCCCCAGGTCCATAAATTCTTTTATGATACTCCTAAACTAGTCTTCTAGATCTGTCACTACCACACTGACTGATTGTTGTATATTTTTAAAATGTATCGTTATAATTTTCGTTTTACACTTTTTTTAGACAAAATTTCATTTTTAACATTACTATTCATTACATATCTCTGTGTGGTGAAGTTTAAAAAAAAAACTTCATTTAAACGAGAAAACTTATTAAACTTTTATTAAACCATTCATATGTTTGATTAATGATTCATATCAATTAAGGCTATTCACTATTGTAATTTGAAAAAAAAAAGAGATTAAGGTCCTTCTATTTGTGGCAAAATACATAGTGTGAGCGCAATTATAAAAACCTTTTTCATTTTCCAAAATCTCAGTGTGAACCCAATTATAAAAAGGGGAAATCACGAAAATGGCCACTGCAACGCCGTCTTTTCCAATTTAGCCAACGGACACCCCTCGCCGAGCCGTTTCAGCGAGCTGAAACGGCACAAGATTCCCTTTAAACGGCCAGCCAACCGTTGGGTGACACGTGTCCGACAAAGCCGGTAACGGCTTGAGATTTCTGCAGTCAACGCCACGTGTCCGTCAAACGTTGAAAGAACTTAGCCAAGCCGTTACAATCGGCTCATGTTGAAAGATCTTAGCCGAGTTCCTTCAACGAGCCAAGCCGTGTTCTTAGGATTTAGCCGAGCTGATACCCTTCAAAAGTGGTCCCCACTTCTGCAAGCCAAGCCGTTACAGCTGGCACCGAGCCGCTTCGTCCCATGCTCCAAGCCGTCTCCATGCTCCAAGCCGGTACAGCTGGCACCTAGCCGTTTCGATATATGGTTCGAGCCGTTTCAGCTGGCTACGAGCGGTTTCAATGGTTAAGTTTATAGATTTAAATTTGTATGTTTTTTCCTGTGTGTTTGTGCAACAGATTCATCTAAAATTATCAAAACATTTAGCTTTTGTAGAGAGAAGTTACCAACTTAAAATTATGAAGATTCGTTTGGTTGTATACAGCGGCGGAAAGTGGGAAATCGTTAACGGAAAGTTAGAGTATGTTGCTGATGCTGATTCAAGTAGACGTGGTTTAGAAATTGAACCCAACCTTTCATACAATGCTCTTCTGAGTAAAGTTTCAAACATGTGTAGTTCTACAAACATTACGAAGTTATCGTATATGTTGTCTTCCTTTAGTGATCCAATCGATATAATAAACGTTGAAGATCTTGTAATGTTTTATAATTTTGCTATGGAAAATATTTTTGAAATTTATAAATTATATGTCGTTGAAGGGTTTTGTGCTGGGTCATCTAGTTTTTCACCTCCAAAAAAATTTAAAGTTCCTGATTTGAATTTCTGCACTGATGAAGAAAATTATGATGTTTTAAACCACTACCAGCCAAATCCTGATAATTCATTTGAAAATTGTTTGTCATCTTCATCAATTACTTTTGAACAAGGTCACGTATTTAATAACAAAGACGACATGAAACTTGAGTTGGGAAAAAAATGTTTGTTAGAACACTTTGAGTTTAAAGTAGATAGATCTTCTAAAACTCGGTACGAAGTGTCATGTTTGGTGGAGGGTTGCGTTTGGCGTTTTCGTGCATACAGTTTCGGGGATAGTGGTGTGTTTTTTGTTAAGAGTTTTAATGATAAACACACGTGCTCGAAGACGCTAACGTACCCACATCTTCGTCAGGCAAACCCAAAGGTTCTTGCTCACTATTTAAAAGAACCTTTAAAAGACTGTGGTAGAATATATCGTTGTAATGAAATAGTGAGAGATTTTAGACAAAGATTCCAAGTTGAGATAACCACTAGTCAAGCTTGGCGTGGAAAAAGTCTGGCACTAGAGGTTTTACAAGGAACAAGCAAAAATTCTTTTGCAGAACTACCATTTTACTGTTACAATCTAGAGCGTGCAAATCCAGGTTCTGTCACTCATATCAAGACTGATGACGAGCTTCGGTTTGAAATGGTCTTTGTTGCGATTGGTGCTGCGGTAAGTTACAGCAGTCTTTGTTTTTTTTTCGTCAAAGTACATCTTGTTGACGTATTTTAAATAATTTTGTTTCAGATTCGTACCTTTATCAGTAATCTAAGACCGGTGGTGATCATTGATGCTGCACACCTAAAGGGTGAATTTAAAGGGACGTTATTTATAGCAGTTGGGATGGATGGAAACAACCAAATTTTACCTATTTCCTATGGAATAGGAAAATCAGAGGATGGTGAATCTTGGACATGGTTTCTGTCAAAGCTTAAAGAATGCATCAGTGAAATACCTGACATGGCGATAATATCGGATAGAGCGAATTCTATACACCTAGCTGTTAGAAACGTCTTTCCACATGCTTATCACGGGTTATGTTGTCGTCATTTAATGATGAACCTACGTTTACCCTCTGATAAAAAAAAAGAAAATGAGAAGCTGTGGTGGAAGACATGCAAATCGTACCGATTGTCTGATTTTAACGAGTCATTCAATGCTCTTTGTCTTGCCGTTCCTAGACTACGTCACCCTCTGACAAGTATTGGGTTCGGTAGATGGGCAAGGGCCCATTGTCCAGGCAATCGATATCATTATATGACATCTAACAGCGCGGAGTCTATTAACGCTTTATCTAGACACTCGCGTAAAATGCCGGTAACGCAACTCTTAGAGTTCTTCCGGCAATCTGTACAGAAATGGTTTTACGAGCGCCGTTTGCAAGGTATTCATGAAAATCATTTACTTACACAATGGGCACAGAAAAAAAAATTTAAAAAAATTGAAGGGTCTAGAACCTGGACGGCTGCTGGGATTGGGTTAAACAGTTATTCTGTCGCAGACAGTGGAAAGGGGGGTTTAGTTGACTTTGTTAATGGAAGCTGTAGTTGCCGAGTTTGGCAGGTTTCTGGTTTACCGTGCGGGCATGTTATTGCCGTGTCAAAATTTTTAGGTGAAACCGATTGCAATAAGTATTGCTTCCCGTGTTACTCAAACGAAGTCTATAAAAAAACTTATGAAGAAGCGATTAATCCTCTTCCTCATAGATCTGAATGGGAGACTCCAGAAGACCTTATCAATCTTCAACCGCCGCATATGACAAAACGCCAGGCCGGTCGTCCTCGAGAAAACCACCGGATCTTATCCCGCGGGGAAGAACCTACTCCCCTGTATTGTTCCCGGTGTAACTCATACGGTCATCATCGGGATGTCTGTCGGCAGCCCATGCCGTCAGAAATTCGTACTCGCAAAGACCCAGACAAAGGGAAAGAAACCGATTATCCTGATCATTTTACACAATCTCCGCCTAATTATATGTATCCGTCTTTTAACTTGGGAGACTTTTAATACTTTAAATTATTTTGTGTATTTTAATTTCTGAAATAACGTAGTAAGTCTATTTAGTTGCAAATAATTAATATTGAAAATAATTTCCTTACAATATGTTATTTTTTTTTATATTACATGCATACATAAAACCATTAAACATTAACAGGTGTGAAGCGTCCGGCGTAGAGTTCATCTGCCATGTACCGTCTGTATCTGAAACAAGCATCCTGAAGGTTTCCTTCGTTCCATGTTAAAGAAAGATCCCGAACAAGTTTTTCCATTAACATACATATGATGACTCCTGAATTTCTCCCAATACGATCTGTTTGATCAGGCCACACGAAATCCCCTACTATTTGCATGGCACACGTCTCATATATTTCTGAGTGTTTCCAGTACGATATACGTCCGAGAAACCACAAAAATTGAGACTCAAATTCTAGCACAATTTGATGTACTCTTCTGTGTACGCAAAATGAATCTCCGCAATTAATTGTGTCACAACTATTGGCAAAAAAAAATCTTAATTCTAGTGTCTTTAGATTTATTTTAAAAAGCAACCAATTTTGTTCCTTATCCGGTATAGGAATGTATACCTGCAAAAAGTGAATAATCTTATTAAAAATAAACATATATTTTCACTTTTATAGTTATTATTTCTTTTATATCTTATATTTTTTTTGTTTTATTTAATAATGAGGAAATGGGCTAAACTAGAAGCATGGACTCGTGGGCTGCTGTGGTCGAAAAGGAAGCATAGGCTCGTGGACTCGTGGGCTGTTAGTGGGCTTGTGTGAGAAAAAAAAAACAAAAATTCTAAGAAAAAAAAAATTACATCAAACACGTTAAAGTTGTTATTCCAAAAAAAAAACCTTGACATTTAACTAATAACCGGAATGGTCTTCCACTTCAGAATCATACTCTTCTCCTTCTGAGTCTTCCATTTCTTCCATTTCCGCACGATAAGCTTCAAAACGGACTTCATCGTACAGTCTTTCGAAATCCATCTCCTCGTCTGAGTCTTCGTCAGCAGGAACAGTCAAACATTGTTGTGGAATAATCTGGTCCAACGGACGTTGTCGCTCATCGGTGTTAGGTAACGGCACAAGCGCCTGACACTGACCTGAACCGCTAATTGGTGCTTCACTTGTTGGCTGTTGCACCGGGTTTGGGGGGTTACGAGTTTGGGAATTGTTTGGTTCGGGGTTATCTGAGGGTGGGTTTTGGTGGTTAACCGTTTGGGAAATGTTGACGTTGATATGAATGTGTAGATGAATGTTTTGTTGTTGATTCGCCATGAGGTAGAAAAGAGGGGGATGCCAGTTGAGAGGTGGACTAACATATGTTTAAATAGGTGTGGAGTAAGAATGAGACTTGTGCTTGGCTATATACGGTATAAGTATTTACGAGGTAAAAGAACAATAAATATAAAATCTTAATAAAAAACGGATATAATAAAATAAAAAAATTGATTAAGCCTACAGTCTACCGTATCAATTTCCCAAAATGGAGGATATGTTGCTGTAGAACCATCTGCGTATCTGGTTGCATCAAAATCTTGTTCATTTAACATCTCGAAGAAATTAGGCGGTAGAACTGTCCAACGGTAATCGTTTGACGACAGCGTCCTTGCATTTATTTCAATCTCGCGTTGATACAAGAGTTTGTTACACCATGCTTTTACGTGCTAAAAAATAAAGGTAATTTATTTGTTACAAAAATGATGAAACTGATTTTTAATACGAAATTAATTAGTAAGTTACCGTTTTTTGAATAAAACCCGCTCCAGTAAATCCAAGCAGTCCCCCCCACCAAGCTTTTCCTAGTGGTGTTATCCCCGTGTATGAAGAATAGCAAGTAGGATTATCGCCATCGTAGTAAAATTCAAGAACATTTGAAGACCACTGGCGATCCCGATCCTGCTGATTTATCCAAATTGTGTTTTGTACTGAAGGAGGAATGCTTGTCATTGGTAATGTTTTACTAACACATATGTGTTTCTATAAAGGTGGAACACTAATATATATACACATATAGAGTAGTACAAAGGGATCCCTAGTACAATTGTATTTAATTTTTTTAAACCAAAACAATACAATTACAATTATCTTACAATGTTGTAACATCATCATCATCAAAGACGTTGTCGCTTGTACTATCGGGTAACACAGAATCATAAAATTGTAAAGCTAGTTGACGTCTCATTCGTGCCGCTGTTTTCTGAGTATCTTCACCATCGTTCAAAGGTTTTTTATTTATCAACCTGTCAAGAAATATGCAAACCCAAACTCCACAGTCTCCCAAAGGTCCGGACTGCTGAGGAGCATCGGTTGCATAAATAACTTTGAAGGGATAATATAACGGTAATTGTTTGTGGGTATTATAACCATGAATTCGTAGCCAATGGTCAAACGCAAAATTTATATGACACACCACATCCGTTCTTTCCCTTCCCATAGCATTTAAAAGGCTAAAACAGAAACAAATTAACAAGTTAGCAACATGTATTTTGGAGTACTAATCAGTTAAATCGGGCTAATACCTGTCGTATATCGTCAGCGTGTAATCGACAAAGTTGAAAACGCCTAAAAACCAGTGGAGGCCTTCTATAAACAACGGTACGTAAACCTATATAATTATTACGCAAAATATTAAATTAATATAATACGAAATACATTTATCCAGTAATCAATATGTTCGTTCCACATTACCTCGTCAACAGTATGTATTCGTGGAAAAGGTTCAACCTGCCCAGTGAAGTAACCTTTGAAGGTCTGGTCGATGGCCGGCGATCGAAAAGAATTCTGAAAATATGGGGGTAGAATACTCCAGCGATCACTTTCATTTCTTGAATGATACATGTGGATCATCCACCCAAATATATGCTGTTAAACATTTACGTGTTAGTTTGCAAAACAATATACAAAATATATAAATTTAATTATTTATGGTTGTTATATACAGACGCCATTACTTACATCATCGTTTAACCAGCCTTGGTTTTCTACGCCCAGCAACGACCCCCAAAAATTTGGAGCGACAGAATTCCCCATTAATAGGGAAAGATGTTTACTGCCGCTATCTGGATACCACTCCTTGATGTACTCAATTTGTCTATCCTCATTCCTTAACTTTTTGGCTTGTTTATCTTTCACTCTTTTGAAAGCCACATACGGGGATAGCAAAGCTGCTGCGGGCTTTACAAGCCTTTCGGATCGTCTCATTTTGATTAATTCAGGATCCTCAATCTACAAAATATTGTATATATGTATTAATTTCACTTTCTAAAATATATTTTTATTAACTTTATAAAATGTGACCAGTAATTAAAATATATAAAATGGAAAATCTTACAAAAACATTCTCCATCGGGCTCATAGAGACGTGGTAGGCATTATTAGCATTATCGTAGTTGATAAATGAATCAGCAACAGCCTACAAGAAAGAATGACGATTAAATTAACTGTTATTAGTAGATATTGTTATTATAAAAAAATTTATTCACAAAGCACATTACATTATCACTCTGAGTGTGTGCCTGTTCTTTTGGCGTTTGTACGGTGGCCGGAGTCCTGACAGTTTTTTGTTTTGGTGACCACCGATATGTTTGTGCAAACTGTGACATGACCATATCGGTCAGTCTCCGGTTGTTCTCGATCAGCCTCTCGTCCATGAGTGATTTAAATTGTGAAATCAACTCATTCTCGTAATTTGATTGAAACGTGGACGTAGGGGGGACAAAATTCTGTTGTGGAATCTCATGTTGATTCGGTGCCGGATTATAACCTTGATTGGCGCCATCGTCACCAAACAAAGTGTTCATTAGAGACGCCATCTGTTCTTGTGTGCCGACAGCGGTGGCTGCCTGCATTTCGGGATGGATTTGACCCGTGAACCCTGTGGGCATTTGAACGGGAATTTCCGTGGCCATTTGAACCGGATTCTCGCCCGGCATTGCACTGGCATACAACCGACGTTCAGCGTCTAAATAATCTGAACTGGACACATACCACTCGCTTCGCAACTCATTTTCAGTGGGCAATATAACCAAGGACGGCCTAAATTCACGTTTCTGCAATGTTATAAATAGAAAAACAATTATTAAATTATTAATATTTATCTTTCCAATTTTGCTCCCTGTTCGTTGGTCAAATTTACCATTTTAGTCCCAACCTATTTTTTTTTGCAAAATAGCAGTTTACACCCTAAACAGCCCACCCATTATACGTTAAAATATAATATAATGAATTATATATATTTAAAAGCAAATTTTTTACCGTTGCAGCTAGTTGAAGCAATCCGTCCACAGTGCTCGTCATAAACTTCTTGCCTTTTTTCCATCCCAAAAATCTTGGAATCGTCTCACCTTGAAACCATTCGCTTGAATTCTTAAACTGAGGAAAAATCTCCAACAACCACATCTACAGAAAGAATTCAATGAAAACTTATATGGTTTTCGAAATAACAATATTAATTAACATTCACGGGTACCTTAAAGGGCCAGACAAATCCACCCAAAGAAAAACCTTTAGCGTCTTCTTTTTGCCGATTGTGCAAATTGTATATAGCACTATAAGTATTTTCCCAAAAATAATTACCCCATGGATATTGTCTAAATTCTTCTAAATTATCCACAAGGTCTAAAAGCATATTATCAACAACATTAGTTTTTTGCAAACCCAAAAAACCTTGACCGATTAGCATGAGGAGACATACCCTCGTGGCGTCATTATCGTTAATATGCCCAATGTTCTCGAATAAAGTCATTATTCTCCCAAAATTAACAGTTGATCCAGGTCCACCTTCAAAATATCTGTTCTTAAAGGAGTTCGGATGGTCTCTAGGTGACCAAGAAGTGTGCCCAAAACGTAGCCCCGTTATTAAACAAAATTGTTTAGGGGTGAATGTAAGTAGCTCCCCTCGTAATCTATACGAAATACCAAGACGGGGAAAAGTAGTCGATATTTGTAGTTGTGCAACGCCATATAAAAGAAGGCTATCACATATGGTGCATCTATTGTCTAAATATGGACCGAAACACGTCTGCCTAATAGCTGTTTCAACCGCCGGAGTCATCACTTTACGCAAATCTTGTAAAACCAACCACTTTTCTCGTACTTTAATGGTTATTTGCTATATAAGAAAAAAAATATTTAAAAAAAGTATACGAATTCAAATAAAAAATCTTATATTTTATTCAAATAAAAAATATTTAAAAAAAGTATACGAATTCAAATAAAAAAAGTATATGAATTCAAATAAAAATCTTACCGGGCATGAAAGGGGGTCCATCAAAGCTTCTTCCATCTCTTGGTCATTTGGCATGTTCCCGAAATCATTTGGCATGTTCACGTGTCGGTTGAAGTCCATAGTGGGGGGCCCACAACTAATGTCGAAGAAGTGTGATTAGTGGTCCCAGACGAGTCAACGATCTTTCGGATCTTCAAGGTTGGGTAGTCCTTTGCTTTGCTCCAAAGTGGAGAAAACTTTGGAAGTGGGTTCAAAGTGTGTTGGTGTTTGTCACCTTGGGGAAACGGCTACTCGATTTGTTTACCCGACTTGAATGTCGTCTGACGGGGAACAGTACGTTATTGGTACACGCGCCTTGAAACGGCTTCGCCATATATTGTAAACGGCATAAAAAGCAACTGAAACGGCTTGAACAGTAACATGAAACGGCTCATGCAGTTGCTTTTTGCTTTATCGTAGTACGTGCGTTGCAGCTGAAACGGCTCGACATTTGAGATGAAACGGCACAAGCATGCAAACGGCACAACCATGCAAACGGCACAAGCATGAAACGGTAAAGGCTTGACCTTTTACTAAGTTGGAGCACGTGCACTGAAACGGCTCGGGCAGTTACATGAAACGGCTCGGGCAGTTGCTTTTTACTTTATTGGAGCATGTGCGTTGAAACGACACATGCATGGTGTGGTAAAGGCTTGACATTTCCTTGAAACGGCTCGGGCAGTTACTTGAAACGGCTCGGACAGTAGCTTTATTGAAACGTGTGTATTGAAACCGCTTAAAAAAATTATTTTTTTCAATATTCCCCAATTTCATTTCATGTTTAAATAAGGTGGCCAAATTATTCTTACAGCTCCATTGTGAAGCGTTGAAACACCCTTGAAACAAATAATGGCTGAAAAAAACAAAAGTGACGTATACTGCTCTCAACCAGTTAGTAAATCGTCAACGTGGATTCTTAAGAAATGGAGAACAGCCAAACAGTCAGGTGAATCTTCATCGTCTGAAACGACTGTGCCGCAGGTGCCGGAAGAAAACAACTTTGTAACTAATCGTCAAAGCTTACACCCCAAAAGAGGCGGAAGATGGGCAATTCCAGACGACGAATCTGAGAATTGGTCAAAAGATGTTGCAACATTTTACAATAATGGGGACGCCCCATTCTGTTATTTAGCTGTTTTCAGTCGTTATGTGGAGTTGGACAAAAAATTTTGGGGCACTCTGTTAGGATATCGTTGTAATGGTTACCTAACAGCAACGGTAATTTCATTAGAACTTATTTTATTAACAAAATTTGTATTTATACTGTTTATTACATGTAACTTGTATTAAAATAATATTGATTAAACAGCATATTGAGGGATGGACTGGAAGACTAATGACTTGGAGAAGCAGAAACCTACAAAAGGATCCCACGTTAAATTTGCGGTGGACAATACTTCCACCGCAATTCTATGACACGTTACTACAATCCACTCCTAAGAGTGTGGTTGGTTATGGAAATGGTAAAGAAAACCCATTTCCTTCCTTTTTTGACGTGGATTTTGTGTTTATCCCACTGCCGATTGACAATAACGAATGGATGTTGGTACGATTAGAGTTGGCATCTCAGGAATTAGTTTTGTACCCGTTTGAGGACTTTTGTGGACGACTAGACAAATTTAGAGCAGTTATTATTCCACGGTTGACGAAGCTTAAGGTGTATTTAACTGGTTTGCTGGTGCATTTGCAGTATTGGAAAAAAAACAGGCAAACAAGAATGCTGCATAACTCATGAGCTAAACGATAACTACGTGATTTCTAACAGGTCAATCGTAGGCAATGAAGCTGTCTATCTATGTATGCTTATGGAGCATCTCGTTACGGACAAACCAATTAACATTACTGGAGATGTAAAACAAATATGTTTGTCATATAGACGATTCATGGGTGATAAACTGTATTTTTGGCGGTGTTTGCCACGCCCAAATGCTAGTAAATAAAATAACTATTCTTTTTAATATGTTTTAATATTTAATATTAACCCCATTCTCATTTCAAAGCTATAAATACATAGATTATTCCTCCCATTTAACATCATTCTCATCTCAAAGTTCTAACTAACAAAAAAAATATGGATTCTTGGACCGAGGAGGAAGATATTGCTGCTGTCGTTTCGTACGCTGCCGCTCGTGATCTGGGCACTTATTCAGTTTCCGATGCTGCTTTCTGGAGCCAGGTTTTCAACTACTTCTGCATTCACCTACAAGAGACGTCCCGAAGTGTCGAGGCCTTGACGACTCGTCTTTCTTTTCTACGCTTTAAAGGGAACCGTTTTTTAGGAAGGTGCAAAAATGTTAAAAAAACTAATCCGAACATGGAAGAAAAAGAGGTAGTTGAAGAGGCCCTGCTCGACTACGCAATACTTTACGACGAGGACTTTGAACACCTTTCAGTGTTTGAAACTTTAAAAATTTATCTGTAATTCACGAAATGAATTTGTAATATTTATGTTGTATCATGCAAGTTAATATATGACTTTTAACCGTTTGTCTATGTGAACCGTGAATTTACAAAAATCGGAAGTTAGTACGTTAATTTGAGGGATTAATATAATTAATTAATTAATATTTTTAATTAATTAGACTAATTAATAAAGTTATATAAATTAAATAAATTATAACAAAAATTAATAGATAAAATTAATTTTGTTTAGTTACTAAAGTTAACAAGGTTAGCTAACTTGGTTAATTAGTTATTAATAATCAAATCAACTAAGTTAGTTAAATATCCTATATAAAGACTAACTAGGTTAATAAAATTCAGTTAGATCAGTTAGTAAACTTATGAAACTTCAAGGGCCTGTTTAATATGGACGGGCAAAACATTGAAACTAATAATTTTTCAAAAAACGGATAAAAAAGGGGGTTCTTCTTTAAAGAACCGGCCCTTCATGGATCGAACCCGCGCCCTTCGTATGAAACACTAACATCTTAACCAGTTTATCCTCCTAATAGGAGCTGATAGAATTCTAACCTTTATTATTCATATACACTAGTTGGAAAACATGGGCCTGTTTAATATGGACGGCCCAAAGACACAAATTTTTGAACAGTAAATTTATTTTTAATACTTGGGCCTCTTTGACATACGTGGGCTTGTTTATACTACTTCGGCCCAAGCCGTTTGTTAACGGACTCAAATATACTAAAATTTTAAATTAACAAACACATAGACAAACCGTATAATTTTTTTTAAGGAGACAATTTTTTTTATATTAATAATAATATAGCAAACATAAAAATTAAACATAACTTAAAAAAAGTAAACAAAACATAATACAAAAAAAACTAAAACCAAATCCTAATTGCCTCCCACTCGGAGACGTGCTTGAATTCATGACCCTCGTCATGACAGTAATTGATCAGTGCCACCTCCTTTTGGTCATCCTCAACCAGGTCCGGCATTTCTCTTTCGACGTTCTTGAAATAGCGGTCAAATCGCTCACACTCCAACCGCAGCACACGAAAACGGGACGATAAGGCGTCCACGCTCCGGTTATGGTCCGAACCACGAAGCTGCCCAAAGATCTGTTGAACCTTAACCCACAGCCCCCCTGTCCACGTCTTGGGGGATCGGTCATCGCTTCTTCCCATGCTTCGCACAATGCGATATCTTCGACGTCGGTCCAGGTATTTGCCATTCATTGACGGACTTGCAAACGGCGTGGTTGGATGAAAGTGGTGAGAAAAAGTCTTTTGAAAACGGGGAGTTGTTTTGAATCACAGACGGCGTGGTTGGATGAACGTGGTGAGTATTTATAAGGGGGGTAAACGTGGGAACTTGGAACGGCAACGGCTATACTTCAATAATAAACGCGGTTAAAGTTTTTTTGATATAATTTTTTTTTTGTTTTGGAACTTGGAATGGCAACGGTTTAAGATTCTTTATAAAAAAAGCACGGCCCAAACACATAAACAGCCCACACAAATTTAAAATTATTTAAAATGAACAGCCCAAAACACATAAACAGCCCAAACACATAAACAACCCAAACACATAAACAGCCCAAACAAGATTTAAAATTATTTGCTAGGTAATTTACTGGACTATTATATAATACAAATTACATAAAAGATATAACATGTAAAAATACAAACATAACTTCGCCAAACCGTTGAAACGGATAATAAAGTGATTCAATTTCATCCACATAATTTCTGATAACCGCTGAAACAGCTAGTAGAGAAAAAATCTCGGTCTCGAAGCAAGCAGTCTTCAGATAACAAGATAACTTCGCCAAACCGCTGCTTCTGAATCGGCAGATAACCGAGAGCAAATTGAAAGTTAGGAGTGAATCAAATCTCTTCTTCTGGAATTCGAGTCAAAACGCTTGTAGCAATGATAAAGATGCGTCGTTTGCTCGATAGTTCCATCCACACACACTAGGTAAGTAGTGGTCGGATTTCTGAAGAGGAAGACACTCCAATATGAGAAACAATATCAAAAGCTAATTTGATAACTAAAGCCCAGGAACACGTCTTTTACACTATCAGATACATGAGATTTCATAAATATTTCTTGCATTTGATACACGAAAACATCTATGACAATCAAATGAAGAAAGCAAGATAACATTTTCTATGAGATTTAAGTGTGGTAGAGAGATTCGTTTAACAAGCACACAAATAAATAACAAGTTGGTAAATATATAGTGGGATGAACCGGCTCGAACAACACGTTGACCCGGCCTGATGTATAGGTTGAACCGGCATTAGACATCTGTACCAGCTCGGAGCCAGTTGAAACGGCTCGGTGCAGTTGACACGGCACACACATTGCGACGAAACGGCTCGTTGCCAGCTGTACCGGCTTGGAGCAGCGGAGACGGCTTGGAGCATGGGACGAAGCGGCTCGGTGCCAGCTGTAACGGCTTGGCTTGCAGAAGTGGGGACCACTTTTGAAGGGTATCAACTCGGCTAAATCCTAAGAACACGGCTTGGCTCGTTGAAGGAACTCGGCTAAGATCTTTCAACATGAGCCGATTGTAACGGCTTGGCTAAGTTCTTTCAACGTTTGACGGACACGTGGCGTTGACTGCAGAAATCTCAAGCCGTTACCGGCTTTGTCGGACACGTGTCACCCAACGGTTGGCTGGCCGTTTAAAGGGAATCTTGTGCCGTTTCAGCGCTCGGCGAGGGGTGTCCGTTGGCTAAATTGGAAAAGACGGCGTTGCAGTGGCCATTTTCGTGATTTCCCCTTATAAAAACCTTTTTCATTTTCCAAAATCTCAAAATTTTCTTTTTAAGTTGTGTAAAGTAGAGATGAGCAAATGGTACCGATTACCGGTACCGAACTGGTATCGGTACTGAACCGTACTGTATCGGGTATATTCGATACCGATACCGGTACCCATTTTTTTAGGATTTTCGGTACCGGTACTTGTTCGATACCGAATGAGTACCATGCTCATCCCTACTATAAAGTCACTATTCAGTCCGATTACATGTGTCTATGAGAGAGAGATCGCGATGATGAAATTAATTGCCTTTTTATCGCACGCTTCCTTTTTTGATATGAAAGATGGCAACTTTGGGGTCTTTTGTGTCTATGCAAAGGTTGTGTACTTGTGTCCGTTCAGCTCAAATTTTGGGTCATTTTATATAAAAGATTAAGGCTTACTAAAATGATTATTAAGGTTCATTTGATGTTTGGTTTTTATTTTTGAGGTTTTTATTTTTTTTTTGAACTGTCAACGAATCCTTCAAATGGGCTACTGGCGAAATTCACCACATCGGGATATACTCGCATCCGAACCAAGGAAAACCCTCACCTAGGACAGAAGCCCGTGAACACTTGTCCGAAGGCACGACAAGGCGGTGAGGTAAAACCCATTCAGTTCAATGATCGAACTAGCGATCGCTGCCAACTTGCCTAGTCTCTCATCATCACCAGGTGCCACAAAAAACTAATGGGGGAAGCAGGAATTAAACCTGGATCTCTTAGAAACCCAAATCTCTCATTTACCACTCAATCACAAGGTCATTGACTTTACTTTTGAGTTTTGAATTTTGTTCACCATTAAAATCGAGACAACCATCTTCAAGAAAAGAAAAAGACTTGATAAGTAAATTTATTATAATACGACAAACTTATATTCTTGAAATTGTTGTTTATTTGAGTTAGTAATAGCTCACTGTGTTTTGTGTAAACTAGTAATTTTCTAAAAATTGTGAAAGAATTTTAGAGTTAATGACCAAAAGAGATCACTTTGTAGGTGTTAAAGTTGTTAAATTAGTTAGACATTCTCATTGGATCAAACTAAAAGATATAGTGAAGTGGATTTTGAATTTTGAGAGAAGTTTAGAACATGGTATAAAATTGTAGTTTAAGATCACCCATAGTGGGGGGTTTTTGGGCGTTTTTTCCCCCAAAAAACGACCCAAAACACTGCACACCCGTCCTTAGGCGTTTTTTTTCAAAAAAAAATACACAAGGCGTCCCTTTTTCCGCGCCGGTGTTCTAATTCTTTGGCCACTAACCGTGCATTTTTTTTGTTTGACCAATATATCCCTTGACACATGGGACTCACCCTTTACTTGGGAATAGAGAGGGGTATTGGTTATAAGGATTTGTTCTGAATTGTATGACAATGGATACCGGACAAATATAGAGATGTTACTATGGTTGTAGGGTGTGTTTCCCCTTCTCCCATTCTCCACGTCAGCTATTCAGCTCTACCTCCATCCCCTTCCATAATTCAAGAGAGAGAGAGAGGTGTGTGTTCGGGGATATTGGGGTAATTTCCCGAGTGCACCAAAAAGTAATTGGAGGGGGGGTAGTTCGGCGCCGACTCGCCACCTCACCCTCCCCTTTCTCTCCAGATCCACACCTCTTAGCCTATACAATTATACACGAGAGAAAATAAAATAGATGTATGAATTATGAATTGATTTATAAGTTTATGTATGTGAATGGATTGATGTAATATATAATTTAATAAATGTAATGATATAAATAGTTATATATAAATGCAATGAAATTAACTGGTCGAAAAAATATATTCTGAATTGTATGAAAATGGACATTGGACACAAATAGAAAAGTGATACACCGTATACGTCACTAATACATAATACAATTAGGCTATATATAGCAGGCGTTACCCTACTACCACATCATCACATAAGACCATGTGTAGTGGTAAAGGAAGGTTCGTGGGTATTATCTACTATGTGGCGGTCCAGTCAGCAATAGGACATTATAGAGCGTTTTTCTAAAATGGTTGTAGTTGTATAATGTCCTAACAATGATTACCTAATTATTAGCTTTTTAGAAAAATAAAACATGTAATATTATCATAAATGAGTTGGAAATTTCTTATTGGTTTAAAGAAACAAGTGAAGGCGTTTAAAAAAGGACGCCCCACCATTTTTTTCAAAAAAAAACAAAACGCCCCCGGGGCAGTTCCGAGGCTTGTTTGGGATTTTTTTTGGGGGGAAAACACAAAAAAGAACCCCACTACAGGTGGTCTAAGAATGCCACACATCATTATGCAGTAGTTAGTTAGGGGCATCATTGAAGGAAGCTTCGCCCTGGTAACAAGCGTGAGTGAGAAAGAGATAACTTTGTTTTTTAGCAAATCAAATATTTACATCACAAATCTTTATTTAACTTTTTTAATTAAACCATTACACAGTCGTAAACGTTCAATTGTCTATGTAATAATGGCCTGGCATAAACTTTTTCACTAAGGGTGTAAGGAGCGCTCCACTCAAGTGGAGCAGTCCCCTCTCCACTCTGGCTAATCATACTCTGTCATGTCAACTCACATCTCCACTTCCCATTTTATACTCATACGTAAGGGGTGCTCCATTCGTTGGAGTAGTCCATTTCATTTTTTTTATTTCTAAAAATCATGCATAATAATTATATATTACGTTTATTTACGTTAAAAAATAAAAATTGCTTTAATTTAAACCAATAAAAAATACGTTTATTTAATTTTGAAATGAAAATTTACATAAATAAGATAAAAAACTAAAACTACTAGTCGTCGTCGGTCGCCTCAAGGTGGGGTAAATCCAGTCATCCAAAATGCTTCACGAGATCAAGTTTTAATCTCCAATGCGTATCTTCATCCATCAGCTCTAACCACCACAAGTGGCCTAGTGGTGGAGTGACTTGGGTTCTCCAATGGAGACCCAAGTTCAATTCCCATTAGTGCCACTTTGGTGGCCACCGACACCCGCTTTAAGCCGGACCGAGGATACTCGAGGTCTCGGGTTTGAAACATGTTTCTTACCCCTCTTTGATGGCTATGGGTATTTGCCGCCAGGGATCCTTGTCGGGTGGTGAACTGGGAAGGGAGATCCCTTCCGCGGTCAGGGGTACCGTGCAACTACCCTTTTTTTTCATCCATCAGCTCGTTAAAAGCAGTATCATCATAAACGACATCAACTAAAGAATCCCGAATATATACTGTTGCTATCGCGTTTCCGTCGTCATTCAAAATCATATTGCGTTAAACCACTACACAAATTCTTATACACACGACAAAATATAATAATTATGACTTATAACTTGATTTATAAGTTTATCTATGTGAAAAGATTGATGAGATATAAAATTGAGTTAAATGCTTGGTTGGTCCCTGTGGTTTGCAAAAATTTCAGACTTGGTCCTAGTGGTTTACTAATTACACGCGTGGTCCCCAAACTTGTCAAAAATGCACTCGGTTGGTCCCCAGCTCTAACCTCAGTTAAATTTCTCAGTTAACTATGTGTGAAATGACTATATTACCCTTGACAATTAAAAGAAATAAAAAAGATATATAAAGAAATGCCCACTACTCATCTTCTTCAAGCTCTTTCTCTAAAAAAAAACCCATATATTGATTTACAGCTCAAAACCCATATAGCCTTCTTCGTAAAATTCTGCTAAACTCCCGGAAAGGGGGCCAGAACTTTCGATAAACATAAACCTGCAAGTTTCTTGATGCTTCTTTACCGATTATAAATATTGGGTTTAGTCTCATTGTTAAAACGCACTCGAACACCCCTGGTCCATCCTTTGCAACTTTTGCTTTTCGTTCTCCGGCGAAAGATCCCAAAAGTCCGACAGCCGTAAACCCCAGATAAATAAAAACGACGCAGAAGAGAGAAGAGAGAGAAAGAGGGATATGCAGCGACGGCGACGGTGTTTCCGGCGAGCTGCGGCAGGGCCACCGTCTGCAGCAGCGACGGCGATATTTGTTTTCGTTTCGATAGATTCTTCTGGTAAAACACCCCCTGTTTATCTTTATTTCCTGCGATTGAAGGTGATATTGTTTTGGCTCTGGCTGATGAAGATGATGATGGTGTGGGTACGTATTGGTTTAATCTTGTGTTCTAATTGATGGGTTTTGTTTTGATTGAGTTCTTGATTGTTAATCCTATCTTGATTTGCATTTATCCAAATGGGTTTTGTAGATTTTCTTGATTTTATTTTCTGATTAAATTCTTGTAGAAGGAAGTTCAGGGATGTCTAAATTCGAAGGAGTTCTTGTGTCTGATCATTGGCTTCAAAGCCAGTTTACACAAGTTCAACTTCGTAGTCTTAAATCGAAGGTTTATTTTCATATCCACATGTTAATCGGTCTTGATTTGGTGTTATTGGAAGATTAAATTAAATTTGTTTGATACCCTTTACGATTCAAGATTGATTTTGGTTGTTAATCTGTAGTTTATATCATCAAAGAATCAAAATGGTGAAGTTACAGCTGCAGATGATGATGATGATGATGGGGGTAGGCAGGCCCTCTGTTTGAAGTTTTTAAATTGTTTTGTAAATCGAAGGGTAATATAGTCATTTCACATATAGTTAACTGAGAAATTTAACTGAGAAATTTAACTGAGGTTAGAGCTGGGGACCAACCGAGTGCATTTTTGACAAGTTTGGGGACCACGCGTGTAATTAGTAAACCACTAGGACCAAGTCTGAAATTTTTGCAAACCACAGGGACCAACCAAGCATTTAACTCTATAAAATTAAATAAAACTATTGACGAAAAGGCAATAAACAATAAATAAAATAATATAGTATAGTAATAGGAAACGGTGTTAGGTGAGTTGGCTATTTAAATGATGGCATGGGTTAGTGCGTGCAAGACCACTAGCTTGTGTGTATAAAAACCGTAGCAAAGATAACTGGGTCTTGTTGTGCACATAACCATGAGTTATTTTGGTGTTGGTGTAAGCCCAGGGAAGTATGCTGCTGGGTCTAAAAATGACTCCAAAGCAATTGATCGAAAGGTGAGGCTAGCCGAGTTAATATTGCGGACCGCAGTTTGCGGTCTCGCACTTGTGGCCACGCTTCTCGTGGCCACGGATACGCAGGTTAAAGTGATCTTTACGATCCGGAAAAAAGCCAAGTTTACGGACATGAAATCGTTGGTGATGTTGGTGGTGGTTAATGGGGTTGCTGCAGCTTATTCGCTGGTGCAGACGTTTAGGTGTGTGGTGGGTATGGTTAGAGGAAGTGTGTTGTTTAATAAGCCTTTGGCTTGGCTTATTTTCTCTGCTGATCAGGTATTTCATATCTCAAAATTATTAATCAATCAATTAAATATGTTTTTATTGAGTAATTTTGTTTTAAGAACAAGTTAGTGGGCCAATGATCTCTAGATCAAGTGGTGGAGGGCTTGTATTTCCCTTTGAGAGATGCAGGTTCAACTCCCACTTGGTGCAGAGTAAGACACTGGTGGGCAATGATAGGAGACCCAGGGAAACCTGGGTTGGATCCTTGAGCCAAACGGGTTTTACCGGTAATTTCACTGTCGTGCCTACGGGCGGGTAGGTTACCGGGTTTTCCCCGGAATTGGTGGTGGACTCGGGTTACTCTCGGAGTACTCCGTTTGTCCAGTGGATGCCCAAAAAGTGCTCGGGATTGAGTTTGTTGGACTTTAAAAAAAAAGAACAAGTTAGTGGTTGTAATTGGAGGTTCAAGTGGTGGATGATGTATGGTCTTGCTGTCCGTGCTTTGTGTATTTAGAGTTCCAATAAAATTTAAAAATACATATATTAGAAAATGTTTCATAATATATGAAACTTAGGTGTTCCCGTGTTGTGTGACGGGAATTCAGTCGGTATTGGTTCGGTTTGTTAGAGGATCGGCATTTTGTGTTGTAGTTGAAAGCGAAAACCAAGAAACATAAAGTCGTGATATGCTCAAAACGACAGCGTCTATCACAGGGGCGGATATAGAGTGTAATAAGGGGTAACCCCCGTTGCCCCTTAACGCTCCGGCGGTAGTGTAAATTTAAAAAAAAAATTGCGTTTTTTCGATTTCGTTGCCCCTTTAGAAAAAAAGTTTTTGCAACGTTGCCCCTTTACATTTTTTCTAGATCCGCCAATGTCTATCGACATATGTTTTACATAGATTGAAAACCGAGTATTGATACCGGTATGACACGAAGACTCGATATAGCCTATGATGCTAAAAAAGACTCTATTTTGAACGCAACGCCGCTTTCAACAAAATTTATACAGAAACATTAAGGAAAAAAAACAAATATGTATTCAGTTTTATTACAAAGAAAAACCAAATCAGTAAAATTTAAATGGGTTATATCCGTAATTTATATTTATATTTAGGATAACAGGTTACGATGAATAGTAACTTTATTTTTAAAATAATATATAGTTTTTTATTATTTTTTATTTAATATATTATAATATTTTATTATTAAATTTAAGGGGTGAAAGTGAATTTTAAATAAAAATAAATAAATATTACTGGTCATTCTATTTATTATTATTAGTTTTTGTTCAAAAAGAAAATAATAAATTCTATCCCTGCCTAGAATCTATCTCTATCTCTATGTTTGATTTTTCATGTGCCCACTCTCTTATGTTGTCATTTATTTCTCTGGTCCTTAAATACTAAATACTACTCATCTGTGCATCCTACTAGGTTGTCGTATCCTACTCTTTAAATTTATATATGCACATATAGTTTGGAACATACATATCCTAGGAATAGAATCTGCCATTTTCATTTGAAGATTTTGTTTAATTGAGATGAAGATGTAACTTGCAGGTTATGGCGTATATGATCGTAGCGGCGATAGGAGCGGCAGCACAATCAGCAGCATTCGCAAAATTAGGGGAACCACAAGTCGAATGGATGAAAGTATGCGATATGTATGGGAAATTCTGCACCCAAGTTGGAGAAGGGATAGCGAGTTCGGTGTTGGCTTGTGCAAGCATGATCATTGTCTCTGCTATATCCGCATTTAGCCTCTTTCGTTTGTACGCTGGAAATAAAGCTTGGTAGAGCCCCAAACCCACCCCTTTTTCGGACGGTTTGGGACACTAATTTAGGTTGTCACTTATGTGTGATAACAAAGTTTGTAATAGAGCTTTTGATTGTGAAATAATACAAAAACAAGTAAACAAGATGAGGTGGTGATTTTTATTTGGATTGAGATGAAAATTAACCATGGGTGTGAATATCACAACAACAAATATATCACTTATAAGCACAACACTTATAATTGTACAAAAAAATTGTTCATGACAACAATGTACGACGGCAGAAGAACAAGTTTATTTTGTAGAGTAACTTATGAAACAAATCACAAGTAGAAAGGTGATTGGCATTCCATCAACAGACCGCTTACCATCCACGATAGGCGTACTTATTATTTTCATCTGATCTGCGACTTAAGTTCTTGGCAGAGTTGACATGTTGCTCACGAGTCGAACTTTTTGACAGCTTTCTACCACCATGAGACGCGAACCCAATCTCATGACCCCTTGTAGTGTTATTATTATTGTATGCCGATGATAAATAGTTTTCAAACTCCTGCATTCTCGAATGTCAAAAACTTGAAGAGATTGCAAAGAAAGAAAGAAATTGTTTAAGTTGCTTACCTTAGACTTCGACTTGGATATGGCATACGGTGTTAAACAAGGATTCAAATCGTTTAGAAACATGTCATCCGGACTGCCTGGTGTGGTGTAGCTCAACTCCTGAATCATAACATACATACAAGTGTCAAGTATGGTGTACAAGTTAATTATTTGAAACATGCATAGTTGTCGATAGAATAGTGGTAAATAGCGACAAGCTACCTATGTGCTACGTAGTGATAGTGACAAAAAGCGCCTGTTATTTCATGTTTAGTGATAAAGTAGTAGAAAATTTAAGAAATAGTTCACATTTAAGCATTCAACTATAGTAGCAATTATAATCAATAAATAAACATTAGTTGTGTGTTTAGCGACACAGACACAAACGAAGACGTGAGTACGTGAACCGTCGTCTGTTTACGTGAAATAAAAAAACTTAAAAATGTCGCCATTTATATTAAAACAAAAAAAAACTAAAAATCCACTATTTCCCCCGCTATTTAGTCGCTAACCATCAAATAGCGTCATAATGTCACACCACTACAACCCACACTATATTAGTCGCTATTACCACTATTGACAACGGTGGGAACATGTTATATACAGCATTTCGATATGCTTACCAGAGAATTGGTTGCTTCTTCTTGCTCGTGTGTTGGTGTTCTTGGAGAGCTCACAAGGCTGTCATTATCGTAGCATCCCATGACCGAATACTTGTCGGCTTTCACCTATCACCAACACATTCATGAAAAAAGAAACAGATTATTGCATATGCTATTTGTAATTGATATGCCAACAAATGGACAATAGCCATTATCTTTTGACAGAGAGAACGATAAGCACATGTATAAAAGATTTTAAATAAAAAATTTGTGTAGTGTCAGCAACCGAACACAAGTACTAATATGAAGTTGAAATGAATTAATATGAATCATAGTTGTTAATGGCGAATAGCGACAAATAGCGATAAGGTACCGATATGCTACATAGCGAATAGCGATAAATAGCGGACGCTATTTTATAAATAGCGATACACTAGAAAAAAAATTTTAAAAATCCTACATGTATATTATATCAAAATACCCTGGTATACACGCTATTTTACATGTATACTTGACAAAAGCCTAAAATCCAGCTATTTTATAGCTATACTCAATCGCTATTTATATTTGAAAAAATAAAAAAATAACTAAAATCCCGCTATCTATGGCTACATACCCTGTAGCGACCTTCGACCTATACGCTATTCGCTATAGCGACAACTATGATATGAAAATGACTGACTGACCTCTGCTAGATCCTGAGCAAGGCTGTGAAGTTGACCGGTGAGAGACGTGACCTGCCTTTGTAAAGACGGGATGATTTGTTTTGCCTGTTTTAGTGTTACTTGAGAGTCAGCCTCCTGCTTCGGTTGCAGCATAACATCTGGGAACAGAATTGCATTCTTCAACGCTTTTATTTCTTCCCTTTGTTTCAAGCACAGATCCTTCAGCTTATCAACCTGCACATCATGTAATTTTAATACTACCGTAGCTTTATCATTAACATACCATTGTATAGAACTTTTTCTGTTATTCAAATAAGAGAAACAATAAGTTTAAGGTATCAGCTGAAGCAGGGTGGTGAATTAAGCCAACTACAACATCTTTCATACCATCTTATTATTGTTTCCTATTTGGCTCCCTTAATTTTCAAAAAAAAAAATATATTTTTTTATTAAAATAAAACAAAAGGTGCTTAGCTTGTTCATTGACTAAAGTGTGATTTTGTAGGAATCTTCTATCTAAACTGTATGTATTAAGAGATCTGTTAATGAGATGAGATATGTTTGTTTACTTGTAAGAAGATCAAAAAGCCTATTTTGTTTGAAAAAATCAGTTCCTTTTGTAGAGCTTGTGCATAAAGGTTTATGTGTTTTGCAAAGCAAGGAGCAAAACAAAAAGAAAATGAAAACGTTCGATATGATGCATACCATTTGAATAATAACAGATCTGTTATGCAAATAACAGATTGGTAACGAATGGTTTATTTGGAAACCCAAATACTATGGTTTCCTACAATGTAATTTTCAATACAGAAGGAAGCAACATAATGAACTTATAGTATATATGGATGTGGCAGGGACAAATTTAATGCTAAGATATTTAACAAAAAAAAGGTATTGAACTTAAATTCGAATGAGCAACAAGTATAAAGGAAAAATGCTAGTGATCTAAGAACGAGAAGAGGCTAAGTAGAACTTGTGGGATATTGGTCAAGGACCGATATTTGAGATATCGGTATTTAATATCATGCTGAATTTATATATATAGCAATTTAACACTAACAATTCGGTATACTTTCCTATCATTAACAAATTAACCTTTTGCAATTTGCAAAACACTAACAATTGTAGCAAGTAGGAACTCATTAAGACTTAAAACACTAACATTTAACACAAATAATCAACAATTAACACTTAAACATTAATAGCAACAATAAGAAGAAAGACAAATGCTAGAACTAAGAAGAAAGGTATTGGTATCGGAAAAATCGGTGATATATCAGTCAAATATCGGTCAATATCGCCAACAGTAGTTCTGACTGATATCTCACCAGGGGACCAATAACCAATATATCGCGATATTAACTATATAGGTTGAGAGTTAATCTCAAAGAAATCAGACAAACAATCCAATTAAATGTATCGGAAATCAGTCCCAAAAGACAGCAAGAACACACACCAACAATTGATCAACTCCTCTTATTATTCAAAAAACACATTAATACTCCTATTTATAATAAAACCCGAAACTTAATCACTGCAATATCTAATCCCATCCACACAATACCAAATAAAACAATCATCAAAACACTAAACATAACCCGACCCTAATTTTAATCAACCCAAAAATTGGCCCATGACCCATATATGAACATTGAACAAACCTGATTAAATCTAATATAATGTATCATCTTTTTATACCATTTTACATTTTCCTATAACAATTTTCAAATAATTCAGATCTTCAATTAAACAAAACACATATAATTCAAATCTTATTGTTACTTTAAATAAAACAACACATAGCGAAGCGTTTAACTACCTCTCGGTTTTTCTCCTCGAGCAACAACTTGAGCTCCATAATCTCCGTCTCCTTATCCTTATTCTGACTCAAAAGCTCCCTCTCACTCCTCAACACCATAGCCAAAGTCCTGGCATTTGGCTTCACATCCGACAACGCCAACGCCTTTTTTTCATCGCTTTTCCCCTTACTCCCAAACAGCTTCTTATGCAACCCACCAAACCCCGTCGTCCCGCCTCGGATACCCGCCTTCTTCCGGAAATCATCAGCAATAACATCAGCTGCCACCACAAATTCTCGTGTCTTGGGCTTTGTGGACCTCTTCTCCATGAACTTCTTGACCATTGCACTCAGGTTCTGGTCGTTGTTCTTGGTTGATTTGGATCTAGCAAGCGCGTACGACGACACATCACCTCGGGTTTTGGTTTGGGTTAGATCGGCGGATGAGGATGGATCGGATTGGGTTGAAGATCGGTTGCTGTAACGAGAAGATGATCTAGAAGAAGACATCTGTGTTTGTGGTTGTGTTTTTGTGTTCGTGTGTTTTGTGTTTGTGTTTGAAAATGTGTTGAGGGTTTTGTTTGAGGAGTGGATTGGGGGCGGACTGTCTGAATTTGAAATGAGAGGCGCGGGATATTAATGTGAAAATTTAAATGGGAAGTTTATTTTTTTATACACCTAATATTTGTTATGTGTATTTTCCATTTTTTTCAAAATACAGTTTTTCTAATTGTTTTTCTTTCACTTATATATACGAAATCTATATACAAATTAATATTCGTTTGTTTCTTTCACATCTTCTTGGGTTTATTATTCTCCCTGTGGGTTAGATACTTGTAGAATCAATACACAATAATTTATAGATTTTCTTTATGGTATTAGAAAGCCTATTGATCTAATAAATCCAAGTATAACAAACACTGCAAACAAATATATAGCAATTGGAGACTATTTACCCGAAGATTTCTTGATTAATCATCATGACTTGAAGTGAGTTTAAAAAATGAACTTATGAGGTTTTCCTATTTTTTTACTATATGTATTATCATAACACTTAATTTGCTTAAATCAGTGGGTCTGATACCATCTTTTGACTTTCGTCACGACCTCCGATCCTACCTTGGGCGGGAGTCGTGAACAGCACAAGTGGTAACCGGTGTTTATGAAAAGTATCACAGCGGAAATTTCATTAGAACCGAGTGTCAGGAAAATATCAGAGTTTTCAAACACCGAAATTTTCATTTCATAAACTGTGGAATAAAACTCATATTTAGATAAAGGATTTTTCACAGGGATAAACCCTTAATTGCAACACACGTTTTATTCAGATTACATAGCCACTTATTTAAGCTTGATTGTCTAGTAGCACTTTTCCTTCCCTTCACAGTAAATTACCTGAAACACGTTTTAAAAATATTTGATCAAAAGAAAATACTGGTGAGTTCACTCAATTGTATAAAAAGACACCTTCTTATAATTACAACATTAAGGTTTTTTACATTTTTTTATATCTTACAAAATTACTATTGGCTATCTCATTGTCTGTAACACCGCGAAAATTTTCCTCCAACTATGTGACGACACGTTTCTTGACTCACCAATTAACACCGACTATGTGGAAGGAGATGGACCCACACTGAATATATATCAATCGACACATGTCTAGAATCTCCAAAATAATCCTGACTATATGGAAGGAGAGGGACCAAATACGTCAAAATGGGAAAGGAAACAAGTCCAAGGACTAAACATTAAAAATCTCAAAATTCAGCTTCTGAATGTCCCTTGCGGATCGTAAGTAGTTCAAAACCAGTAAGGCGGTTTAAAAACCCCTTACAGACTGTAACCCACCTCTTATGGTCCGTAAGAGGTGCCCAGTGGCAGCTTCTTCACAGCTGTCATTCTCAGCTGCATTCCATGCCACTAAGTCGTGATTTTTGCCACCATTCTTCTCCTTTGAACACCTGGGGTGACACTAAGCATGTCCTTAACACCTGGGTGGACACTTGGCTTGATTTGATGACTTCTTGAGCACTATAAATAGATGTTCATGTTGAACACTTCACTCACACCATCACTCTCACTATAAATCTGTTCTTTGGAGCTTCTCTGGAGATTTAGAGTTGCTCCTAAGTATTCTTTGTTGTTCCTCAGTCCTAGTATGTCTTATATGTCTTATCCTTTTTTCAATTTCATTTAATTAGTTAGAATTTAAGTGAAAGTCAAACAATTTGACTTTTCGTTTGACTTTCAGTTTTGACCATTATGATCAAGTCAAAGTTCGAATCGAACTTTCCTACGTGATCGTAATAATGACGGTATGATTCCTCTACGATCATACCCTCCGACAATCATGTTTACTAGTTGAATTGAGGGGTAAGGCATGCTACTTTAAAAGTCAAAGATGCAACGAATTGCATAAATTGTATAAGTGAACTCTTAAGCTTATGGCTCACTTATTTTGACACTAAAACAGAATGTATAACTTATATAAACCTATTTTAGCATGCCCAACTCGTTAAATTCAGTTTAGCACCTCATTCTATGTCAAAAGTCAAGCAATTTGACTTTTGCTTTGACTTTTGATTCCGACTTGTTTGGTCAACGTTAGAACCTGTTTAAACCCTACATTATGACCATATTAATATAGAGTATAACCCTCTGAAGTTATACATCTTGGTCATGTCATTTGATAGGTCAAATGACAAGTCTTGTATATATATATATATAGAAACGGGATCAGGAGAAAACGCTCAAAAGTGTGAGAACGCTTCTTGGCCTAACACGTGTCACGCCGCTTAGAGAAAGGCGGAGGGGCTTTTTTGTCCTTTCATATTTCTTTTTTATTAACGCGTGTCCCTTCATATTTCCATTTTTTTGGCGTTTAATAAATACGCGGCGTTTTTATTGTTTTTAGATCAGAATCATATTAAATATTTTGGCCTTTTAAGTATTGTTTTGGCGTTTTTATTGTTTTTTAGATCAGGATGCAGACTTTTAATGTAAAAAAAAATCAGTAATTTTCTTGATTTTATTATATCAAGTGTTTTGCCATTTAGGATACAGGCCTATAATGTGACAGACAATTATGGCACTTTGAAAGATAAATATATTTCAATTTTCCATGTAGTTGCATTAATATAACTATAATATTTTGGCAATAAATGATACCTTCTCTTTATTTTATTGTTTCTTTTCAATTTTCATCTATCAATTAGTGTTGATTTTTTCAGTAATACTTTGTTTGCGTTTTTGGCGTTTTATATAGCAACCTCGTACTTTGCTAGCATTCGTTCTCACAGTTTTCAAACTATCAGGCGTTTTGGTGTTTGTAGTTTTTGGCGTTTTATACTCAATTTTTTTTAAAATAGCAGAGAATTAGATGTCAAACAACAAAGAATTACATAACAAACAATGGAAAATGAAAAAAAAATTAAAAATTATAATCTAATTTCTCATTCAAATCTTCACTGTCATCAGCCTCTTCTACTTTAACCTTTTTGGCGTTTTGAACCTGTTTTTGAATGCCTTATGTAGATCCTTATTTTCCTACATAACGGCCGTCTTTAGAAAATGCTTATTTTTTGTGGCATCCTTTATGGTGGGTGGATATATACTTGTTTGATGACATGTTGAAGACCAACGCCTGCTCTAATGTATTGATCCATTCATGCCATCCATATATCCATCAAGAACAAAGTGACATGATGTCATATCAATGTCATCAGTCTCTTTATCTTGAATATTTGTCCATCTCATTCAGCAAAAAATTATAGATATACCAACTCAGAGAAGAATCCATTCAGTGAAACTTCATTCAGATCTATACTCAATATAGCAGAAACGAGGTTCTGCATCCGTGGCTTTTTTTAAGTATTATTTTGTGGCGTTTTTAAAGTGAATGGTTTCTAGGGAATATGGCGTTTGTTTCTGGTTCCGTGATAAGTTGTTTGCGCAGAGAAGTCTCTCTTTATAGGATGTTTTTTGCGCGTAGTTTAGGCGGGATTTTATTTATAATAAATGATATTAATAAAGTAGCCGTCTTTTCAGTTTACTGTGTATTTTTACTGTTTTTTTTGTTCAGCTTTTTATGAGTTTTTAGGGTCATAGACTTTGCATCTCCCAGGTTTGGCGTTTTTGAATGGGTTTAAGTAGTTTTTGACGTTTTTTTTTTTCATTTTTAGCTTTTATTAATTAATACTTTTGCAAATTACTTTCATTATAGTTTGGGAGTTTTTGGCGTTTTTACTCCATTTATGGCGTTTTCATATGCATTATGACATTTTTTATTCTAAGTTGAAAAATACATAGCAAACAACAAAAAAAGAAAATTAAAAAAAATAAAAATAAAAACAATTCATCTTCCAAATCTTCACTGTCATCAGTCTCTTTCTTCTTTGAATCATGTTCGCTGGTGGTTTGGCTTAGCCATGCTTGTGTTTTTGTGGCCGTTTGGAAAGACAAAATGACATGAGTTTTTTTTTTTTTTTTTTGAATATGTATATTCAAACAACTCATTAGTGTCATTCTTCTTTTCATGCCATTAAAATATTCATCAAGAACAAAACACAGAAAATGACATAAGTCTGACCCCAGCATCTTTTTATTTATGATTTGTCCATCTCATGCGGCAAAATGTTATTTGAGTCACAGCACCTCAGGGAAGAATGCATTATCCGAAACTTTGGCGTAGAACAATATTTTGAATATACAAGAAACGATATTTGGCATTTTTGGCGTTTACTTAGGAAATAGTGTATCTGAAAGAACCGTCGATCTTTTGGAATCTTTTGATGTTTTGAGTGTTTTGGCGTTTTCTAAGATGAATGGTATATAGAAGAAAATATGGCGTGTTTTGAGTAGTTGTGTTTGATGTTTTGGGGATTTTGGCGTTTGTAAGTTGAATGGTATATAGTAGAAAATATGGCGTTTCAGGTTCTGGGGGATGTGTTTTTATGTCTTGGATGTTTTTTGTTTATATAGCGATGTGATTTGGTCCGTAATGGCGTTTTATTCATCAATGTGGCGTTTTGGTATAGAGGTGTAAAGACGCTTTTACCCTTAATGAGGCGCGTCCACGTAATAAAATTGATGTTATTTACGAAAACGCCACCGCGCCAATCTAGTCCATAGATTGTTTTAATCAGACGATCCATAAGCGTTCTCACCGTTCTCACACTTTCTACCGTTTTCCCCAAATCCAGACCCTATATATATATATATATATATATATACATACATACATATATATAGGGTAAGGTTCATTTGAGAACCACCTTTATTGTGAGAACCATGAGAACCAATGTGAACACGTCAAAAAAACCTAAAACAACCTAACCCCCCCCCCCCCCCCAAAAAAAAAAAACTAAACCCCCCCCCCCCCCCCCCCACACAAGCTAAAATGTTAAAAACTAAACCCCCAAAAAACCTAAAAAAATCTAAAAAACACACAATTTTTTTATTATTTTTTATGAAAAAATCACTACTTTTAGTAGCCAATTTTTTTTTAAATATTAAAAAAATATAGCAATTTTAATTTAAAAAATATTAAAAAAATTGTGTGTTTTTTAGCCATTTTTAGATATTTTTTGTTGTTTTCACATTTGTTCTCGCGGTTCTCGCAACAAAGGGTGGTTCCTAACGGATCCTCTACCATATATATATATATATATATATATATAGGAATAAGTTAAAATGAGAACCACCTCGAGTTGTAAGAACCAGCGAGAACCACCCCCGCGGGGGGCCGTTGACCACGATTTTTTTTTACAACCAGATGTGTATATTTTAACACCCTACGTAAAGTTTGGGTTTAAACGGCGCGCCCGAGGGGGTAGTTTTTTACGCCCAAAGTTTGGTTAAAAAAAAAAGAAAAATTAAAAAAAAAATAAAAAAACCCAAACTTTGGGCGTAAAAAACTACCCCCTCGGGCGCGCCGTTTAAACCCAAACTTTACGTAGGGTGTTAAAATATACACATCTAGTTGTAAAAAAAAATCGTGGTCAACGGCCCCCCGCGGGGGTGGTTCTCGCTGGTTCTTACAACTCGAGGTGGTTCTCATTTTAACCTTCCCCTATATATATATATATATATATATATATATGGTAGAGGATCCTGTACATTAATCCAGAAGTGTGAGAGTGTATTATAACACTATATATAACACTATATAACACCATATAAAGACCGTATAATACTATGTAACACCATATAACACTATGTAACACTATATAACAAATATAACACTATATTTTGTCTGATAGCATTTCTATGATAGATGTATAGTCTTATATATTATTATATAGTGTTATATAGTGTTATATGGTGTTACATAGTGTTATACGGTGTTTATATGGTGTTATATAGTGTTATATATAGTGTTATAATACACTTCTCACACTTCTGAATTAATGTACACTATCCCTGCCCATATATATATATATATATAGGGAGAAGATCATGCGAGAACCACCTCTTATTGTGAGAACCGCGAGAACCAATGTGAACACACCAAAAATGCCTAAAAATAGCTAAAAATCACACAAAATTTTTTTTTTTGATTTTTTTAATATTTTTTAGGTTAAAATCGCTACTTTTCGAACCAAAAAAAAAAAAAAAAAAATTTTTTTTAATTTTTTTTTTTTAAAATAAAAAAAAAAATTTTGGCTTCGAAAAGTAGCGATTTTAACCTAAAAAATATTAAAAAAATCAAAAAAAAAATTTTGGATTTTTTTTGGATTTTTTTTAGGTTTTTTGGTGGTTTAGTTTTTAGCATTTTAGCTTGGGGGGGGGGGGGGTGGGGGGTTTAGGTTTTTTTTTTTTGGGGGGGGGGGTGGGGGTTAGGTTTTTTTAGCTATTTTAGGTTGTGTTCACATTGGTTCTCACAATAAGGGTGGTTCTCGCATGAGCCCCTCCCTATATATATATATATATATATATATATATATATATATTCTGACTTTCAAATAGAATGTATAATGTTATAAAATATGTTTTGATACCTCGGACTTGTCATACACCCAACCGACCTCCTGAACCCGCTTATACGCGCACAACTAGTTATACGAACCTAGTTCGTAGAAATTTGGTGCAACGGGTCTATATACTTCAAAACAAAATGATTGGTTAATTGAAATTTATCTAAAGAGTCCTTGCACTCGGATAGGCATAAACAACATTTATTCTGGTTTACGCTTAATCTAGCGAAAACAAACCTATTCCTAAGTTAATGGGTCAAGTCTAAGGAACTTACCTATGACACGTAGACATTCTAACGAATAAATAATTCTGTTCATTCCGGACTACAGAACCCCCCAGATAATCGGACTTGGGTTAATAATACTTAGACTTGCGGCTTTTGCTAAACTAAAACCGCTATCGGTTGGAAGCTCGCAAAAGATAAATACTCTTAACTTATTTTATTTTAAAACTTGGGATTTGGTAAATATGCCACTTGGAGCAGGTATTATATAAATGATCCCTGTGATTGCTTATAAATATAATTACTTGGTTTAATCCGTATTACTTGAAAACTGAAACAATTGGGGTTTAATGGTACCGTGTCCGGACGTCCCGACTCATAAACTGTGACAACCCGAACTTTCAAGGTTAGTGTTGTGTAATCTCGTAATTTTGATTTCTTATTCTTCGTTCATGTTCTTGATTGTGTCAAACTTGTTATACGTAAACGTAGTTGTGTTTGACCGAGTGTGTAGTTGGGCTACTCTAAGGGTATAATTATTGTGTTTGGGCCACACGTGTGTCTGGGCCGCATGAAGACTTGGGCCACACACACACCCCCTTAAGTTGCACCCCACCCCCTTTCTATTATCACCTTACCTATAAACCACTCGGCCCACTATTATCAACTTATTAATCGGTCCAATAGCAGTAATTCACTAACAAATTGTACTGATTGCCATATTCGAAATTGTATGATGATTAGTTTATAATGGTGACTCACGTGATGCTTAGTATGTGAAAGATTGTGTGATGATTTTTATTTCGTTAATCTAAATTAGGGATGAGTTATAATATGCATTCATAATGTCCGTTATATGATAAAGTGAATTTGTTATGATAAATGAATACTTGGAACATGCTTAGCAATATCATAGCTGATATATGATGACCCCTAAGTTGTTAAATTGGGTTGGTATAATTTAGTGGATAATTTTAGTGGGTTATATAATTATCTCAAGTCTCGGCCCACTATTATGTCCAGCCCGCAATACATACCCTTTTATGGGTTTTTCTTAATTGTAGAACAGGAGTTCAGGGAATACGTGTATTACATATAGTTAAAAAAAAAAAAGGGAAACCCTAGTGCATCTCACTCTCATAGGTGTTGTTTGTTTTTTGGCCATAAGTACTTCTGGCCACTTATGTCTGCGCGACGCAGACGCGCGCAGACGTTTGATGTCTGCAGCTTGTTTGTTTTCTCGCAGACCTTTCATTAAAAAAGGTCTGCGAGACCTCTTCTTGGAGCAGACATGGACCCAAGTCTTCTTGGAACCTCTTCACCACGCAGACCTCTTCACCTCCAAATCTGCCACCACCATCTCCACCTCCGCCACCATCTCCATCTCCACCTCCAATCTCCTCTGCCACCACCATCTCCACCTCCGCCACCATCTCCACCACCACCTCCGCTGCTCCAGCCCCAAATCGACATCACAAACAAAACCCCCAAATATGCTCCACCTCCACCTCCACTCCGCCACCACCTCTGCTCCACCTCCACTCCGCCACCACCTCCGACATCATCATCAACATCACAAACAAAACCCCCAAATCGACAACCCTCATCATCATCAACATCGATCTGTGGAAAAACCCTAAATCGAAAACCCTCATCATCATCATCATCGACATCTGGAACGAAGAGAGAGAGAGAGAGATCGTAGAGAGAGAAGGGGCGGCGGTGGTGGTGGGTTTTGATGGCGGTGGTCGATCTGCATCATCATCATCATCGATCTGTGGTGACGGTGGTGGCTGTGGTGCAGTGGTGACGGTGGTGAAGTGGTGGCGGTGGTGAAGTGGTGGCGGTGGTGAAGTGAAAGCAGAGAGATGTCTGGTGTGTGTTGTGTGTGTAATGTGTGTGAAGAGGTTTATGTATAAAAAAAAACAAACCCTCTTCTTCTTGCAGACTGCAGACCTTTGGTCCACCTCTTCTCCTGCAGATAGGGGTGTAAACGGACCGGACCGGACCGGACGGGACTATGTTCATGTTCGTCCGCTAAGGTTTTACCGGACAAACGGACGGTTCGCGGACAGAGGACCGAACGAGTTTTCTTGTTCGTGTTCGTTCATTAAGGATATGAATTTGTTCATGTCCGTTTGTGTTCGTTCGTTAAGATCCTTAACGGACACAAACGAACTAGTTCACGGACGTTAACAAACGAATTGTTCATGAACATAAATGAACAGTTTATGAACATAAACGAACGGTTCATGAACACAAAACAAACAAATATTAATGTAATTATATATTATATATTGTCTTTTAATACATATATATGAATATGACAAATATAAAAAGAAAAGATAATATAATTTAAATAGAATATATAAAAAAAAATTATTGTCTTTTAATACATATATATGAATATGACAAATATAAAAAGAAAAGATAATATAATTTAAATAGAATATATAAAAAAAATTATTGTTTAATGAATAATATAAACAAACAAACATGGACGAACGTAAACGAACGAACATAAACGAACGTAATCAAACGAACGTTCGCGGACACATTATCGAACGTTCACGAACATAAATGAACGAACGAGACCTTTGTTCATGTTCGTCCGCTAAGCTTATCGGACGAAAATTTTTGTTCATGTTCGTCCGCTAAGCTAAACGAACGAACACGAACGAACTTCCCGCCGAACGGTTCGTGAACTTTTCGTTGAACGTTCAGTTCGTTTACAGCCCTACCTGCAGATGCCTGCAGATGTGGTCCGCAGACTGCAGACCTTTTCCTACAGAAAAAACAAACAGAACCATAGTCTCATCAACGATCAGCCCCCCTCCCTCTTGGAAATCCCTTTTCCCTTAGAGCTCATCTTTTGTGCTTGGTTTGATACATCATCTGGTTAGTAAAGCATCTCGGTTTTATTCATGCATATATTTATGTGTTGATTATGTTTGAGAACTACCTTGTTGATGTTTGGATTGTTTTGAGTCGCACATACTATAAGAACCATGCATGCCTGAAACTATTAGAAGTAGGATTGATGAGTTATCAATTAAATGATAGTTGCGGCTGTGATATTCATGTGAACTAGGATTCTTGTTTGTGCTAAAACAGGTGTGAACTGAATAGCGTGGGTATAATGACTAGGGTTATTGTTTAGTAATGCATGATTGCATTGGATGATGATAAGTCGGTTCTTAGGGGGTTTTATAGCTAGGAGGTGGTGAAGGGTACTATTGTTTAGTAATGATGATGAGGCCACATGGTGATGCATGTGAATGCTGGTACAATAACAGAATGTTGGAGTTTGAGTTGTTAACAAGCTAGCAAGCATACATCTTAATTAGTTAAGCTTGCTAGCACACACCTCATTAATCTTTCATAATTTTTCCTATGTCTCGATGATAGCAAATGTTATAAACAAGCTAGCAAGCATGAACCTTAATTAATTAAGCTTGCTAGCACACACCTCAATTATCTCTCATGTTTATCATGATATTTGGTCATTAACATATTTGTAATTTCGTACTTGTGTTATTTCTTAATTGTTTGTTCTTGTTTAAGTGTGAACTTGATTAACAGATTTGTATGCAATATGTGTTGTTTAATCCGATCAACGATAACTAGCGACTTGATAGTTTATGTGAATAAGAATTAGCTAAGTTATGATCAATGAACTTGGCCTACATGTATGTCATGTTTTGACAACTTTTATATATGATAATTCAATTGAGAATCTGCTATGATGATTGGGTTGGTTAGTTGGGATGGTTAGGATATACCATGTTGTGGTTTAGCATTTGATAATCGATGGACGGTTATCTTGATTAAGAGATTGCCATGTTATTAAATCTGAATAATATGAATGGTGATCAAGAATAACGATATGTGTAAACTGTGTACGCTACAAGTGTAGTATGTGTAGAGAATACATGTTCTATGTGCACATGAAACTGACTGTTATTGGTAACTATACTAGGATATGGTTGATCAACGTGAAACAAAGTAATAAAACATACCGAGCAATCTCAGGTGAGTTCACTGCTCTTTTCCAAGCATGCATCCCAGGGAGGGATATCGGGTAACGTTCTGGGAAGGAACGGCAGGTTATTGGGATGTTGGTTATTACTCAGTTTCTATCATATAAGACCCCCTACATCTACCGATAGTTGCCGGTAAGGCAACGAGGTTATTAGTTGATAGCGCTATTAGGATTGGCACCCTCACACCGTGCCAAAAGGACGGGCGTGAACTAATTACCTTGACCACTTGACCAATGCCTTAATAGAGGCATTGGGGTTGGGCAATCACATCTTGTATCACGTAAGACCCCTTACATCTACTCGAGGTTATTAGTTGAACTAATTACCTTGACCACTTGACCAATGCCTTGATAGAGGCATTGGGGTTGGGCATTCATATCTTTTAGCCAGTTGCGGTAATCGAGTTAATAACAACATCAAATCAAATCAAATCAAGTCAAAACATCGAATCTGTGAAACGCTTCAATCTGGTAACTGGTATCTAAACACGTTAACAAAACTTTGAACTCACCAGCGTCGTCTGACACACTTGTCTGCATGCTTGCAGGTCTATAAGCTTATATCATTTGGAACTTGCTGTCTGGGAGGCTGGAGTGGTCATGGGCCGAGATACATGGGAATCTCAATACAAGCTTAATGGCTTATGTACACATGGTTTACGAAACACTTAACAGACGAGTTATGCTTCCGTTGTATTCAATAAATGATATGTAACATTTGTAATACTTTACGTTATAAATGAAAGTTTTATTTAATTGTATTTATGAGTTCAATGTGATTGGTGGCTTGGATCCTGGTACGTCACACGCCTTGCGGGGGTTTCCGCATGTGGTATTTTGGGGGTGTGACATAAACTATCATGGCCATACTAAATAACGCGTCGGGGTAGGCCTACTGACTATAAGACGCGTTATTAAACTTTGGTGTGTACCTTAATCATTATAGCACTAAAAATGATCGGCTATGATTTATGGTCCTCGAATACATGACAAGTATTGTAAAACTGGTGACAAGATAAAATCCGAAGAAATTTTAAATGATTACCTACGGGTTTTCTCTACCTATAAAACTCGTTATGAAAAACTATTTTCAAAACACGTCGGTTAATTGTATTTACCAGCGAAAGCTGACGTATTTTCAAAATATTGAACTGCATATACTGAACCTTGATATTCGGCTGGGAATCCGGGTCGGCTATGATAAAAGCTTTGGAATTTGCAACTCCTAGCTTAAGGCCTATGATGTCTAAAGCTCTTTTTATATTGATCCCGCCTGTGGGAATGTACTTAAACGTTTGTATAAAGTTGTATATATATTCAAGCCTTTTATTTAACTAAATTTTTTTACTCCAATACCTCCACTGCATAACAATTGTAATACTGTTATCGAATCGTCACGCTTAAACCCTACCCTTCCGGGCCCACCGGAATTCGGGGTGGACATTGTCCAATAGCAAAGAAGCCACTTTAATAGTATTTGTCACTTGACAATTTCTGTGACTGTGGTCATATTACTATTTGGCTAACCCATTGTCTAAGTAGCAAAACTTATTAAGTAATGTATACAAAACCACACTTACTGACAGTAGTTTTCAAGTAAGAATACAGAGACTTAATCACTGTAATATAAGTAACATTTGGAAAACATTTAGGGTTTTGAAAACATTTAATAAAAGATAATGATTCATATTGTAGAATTTTAGGGTTGTTAAGCCTCTTGGGTTTAAGTCCTGGTTTCTTGATAGACACGCAATGTTACACGTATTAGTGTAAGAAATCAAATCAAACTTCAAAGATAATCACAAGATCTAAACCCGCTACGTATAAAGTATCACCTTATTCAGGCAGAACTTCGGCTTTTCGTTGCTAGGGTTTCAGATCAATCAGACAGGGTGTCGTTTCAGTGATTAGGGTTTAATACACGCGAATACAGAGAAACAGAGTGACGAGGGATATAGAGATCAATTTCATTAATCGAAAATGAGCAAATGAATCTGTCCCAGGCCTGGCCCTTATATAGTCCAGGTTGATCTCTCTCGCGCGTCGCGAGAGGAGACATGGTATCTCCCGTGTGGCACCAGGGCGGTCAACCTGGCCTAGGCCTACCACGTCACTAGCATAGGTCTGACATATGTCGGGTCGTGGTGACACGTATCCTCCCCCGTTTTTTTGCCCAATCGCGTTTAATTCTCGTTTTTCATGCCGATACTTATCGCGTACACTCGGTTCTTGATCGTAAATGGTTCGAGTTTCATTTATGAGTTTATTCGGGATATTTTTGTCAGGGTTGGTACATCAACCGCCAAGTTTCCTTAACTGCTAAGTTTTCTGATTTATTATTACAAGTTTCATCACGCGCACTTGGGGTTTTGATTACGGTTTGTTACCGAGAAAATTTTGAGGGTTGTTACAATCAACCTCCATGCACATGCAAGTTTCCCCATCTTTTTTAAACATCAATAACTTTTTTTGCGTAACTTAAAAAACCATAATAACAAGCGTTTTTTTATCTTTAATATGAGTATCGTATTGCTATACTTCTATAGAGAAAAAGTTACGTTTCAATCAGATGTTTTAGTCCATGGTGTTTTGTCTATGTTCATACAATGGTGTTTTAATTGTATTTTGATTTGAGGCGTGATGTTTTAAACATCTGGAAACATTTTATTGTGATTCAAGTTAGGGTGTTCAAACATTTGAAGGAAACATTGTATTGTGATTCAAGTTACTGTGTTTTAACATCTGGAATGGCAATACAATCATCCCCAGATGGTGTTAAAACACCATGACTTGAATAACAATACAACCATTCCAGATGATAAAACACCATCACTGTATTATAATTCAAGTCGTGGTGTTTTGGAATCTGTATGGTATTTTAAATCTGTAAAATAACAAAAAAACATTCAAGATGTTAAAACACCATGATTAGTTATTGATACGTAAAAAAGAATTATCTTCTAAAATAACTCCTATAGCGGTTACAATCTATTTTATAATTAAATTGATTTTAAAAGTTAATTACCTTATTACCGTTAATCCATAAAATTAAATAATGTCACGTGTCGTCTCCATAATATTTCTCAAACTTCTCACAAACTTCACCCTTTTTACAGGAACCTAAACCTGTATGTGTGTATGTATGTTAGGAAAAATAATATGTTTTTTAAACAAGTTAATAACCGGACGAGTGCAGAAATCAATGGCGGTATATATATTTTTGGTATGCAACAGCTCATACGTCTATTGCAATTCACAAAAGCAAAAAGGAAATATATTATTTTATAAAAAAAATAACAGCTTAACTACTATGAATTTAATGTTTCCACAAATGTGTTACAAGTATTTTAAAAAGCTCGGTATTAGTGGGATCACATTCCAATTTCATGGCCTACAACAAATTTTAAGTTGTTAGTTATTAATAAAGATACAAAGATAAGAAAAAAAGGTTAATAAAAAGTTACCATCTTCTTTTGATGATGTGTTGTACTGATCGACCCCGGTGAGTTGGGATGCCAGAATATGTATGCACACCTTTTACAAAATAGGCAAAAGATCAAATACAAATAAACTTAACCTACTAAACATACAAATTAAAGGAAAAGTAAAAAAAACAAGGTGGTATTTTTGTAATTACCACCAACTATCAAAGTTACTATACAAATGTGAACTCAACCAAAAATACTTAAAAAAACACAATTTTTTTAAAATATTTTTTTATAAAAAATCGCTACGTTTTGTAAAAAAAAAAATTTTCTTTTTTTTGCTAGTAAAAGTAGCGATTTTTTTATAACAAAATTTAAAAAAAAATTATTTTGTGTGTTTTATTTTTTTTATTTTTTTTAGGTTTCTTGGGGTTTAGTTTTTAGCATTTTAGCTTGGGTGGATGGGGGGAGGGGGTTAGGTTTTTTTTAGGTTTTTTAGATACATTTGTAGAGTAACTTTGATAGTTATAGATAATTACAAAAATGTCACCTTTTCTTTTTGACTTTTCCTTCAATTTGTATGTTTAGTAGGTTAAAATTATTTGTATAAGAACTTTCCACTACAAAAGTAACTCAAATTATATGTATTAAGCTTTGGCTTGGGCCTGAATGTGATCTGACCTAATGGGCCTAACTTGGCCGGCATCCTCTTTTTCTATATAAGATGATGTATGTAGTACCATTGCAAATATATAAATCGTTCTCTAATACTAAATGAAAAAAAAAAACAAATCATTTTTAATGTACAATTTCTAAAGATAAAAGTGGATAATGCAAAAGAAGACAAATAAATAATTTAGGGGTGTGAATTTCTAAGATAACTTGAAATTCGCGGGCTTGAGTTGAAACTAAACGGGTCCAGGCCAGTTTTGAGTTGAACCCATAAACACGTCCAACTATATGGGTTGTGTTCGGGTCGACTTGGGCCTAAAACTAAAAAGTGTTGGCAGGGTTAGGTAAAAACTGTTCGACCGAACCCAAATTTGACCCATGTTTTTCCACCTAGACCTTCAACAATTTGTTTGAATCAAGTTGAACCCCGATTGATTGCTCAGTCAATGATTTCTCAGCGGCATATGTATGATACGGTTTTCAGGTTCGGGTTGTGTTCGGGTCATCTAGAATTTATTTGGTTTGGGTCGGGTTGGACCTGCCAATCCGCAGACACGACCCGGTTAGTACCCCTATGAGAAATCGTTTAATCATCGATAAGATGGAAGCTAGAAACGAAAAGGTGTTTTTGTATGTTGAAGTGAGACATCACAGGTCATTTAAAACAACCCAATGCTATAGGACCATCAATTTGTTTTCTAATCTGTTTGAAAACGATTTCAACATCTCGCTGCAACGCGTGAATTGACGTTAACTCGTATCTATACAAACTACAATACAAACATGCTATACCATCATATTTTATAAACCAATAGACAATAGTTATACAAACTATGTAATGTCATACAGCCTTTCAATCTATTGAGATTTATAATCAAATGCTTATAACTATTATTAAAATATTGTATGCAACTCTTAACAAAAATGGGTCAAAATATTTATTTGGTTTAACACTCGTTTTTTACCACCCATACATTCACAATGAACACCTTGTGGGATTTTATGATCTCATCAAAACCTTATGAAATTTTATGATCTCCTTATGAAACAAGTACGTATATTCTATTTCTCCATTTTATACCTTGAAACTCCATTTGGAAATCCATAATTTCAATAGCTAGTCACCATTTTACAAGGCTTTTATTGTATGTATACAACACATGATTTAAACAAGACATTTTTCACCAATTACTAACCTTACATATAAACACCCATATATGCAAGCATTGTTATAATCATATCAGTTTTATCAGGATACTTTCTATGATCATAAAGTTATAATTTGTATACTCAGCTCGATTTGCATAAGTTCTAATTTTCCTACTTCTAGATTCCTCTTTCCTGTTTGTTGACTCCTTAGAGCCAAACTTTTCATTAGTGTGTATCTTGTACAAAATTGCATAACCGAGAACCATATGGTCAGTTTTATTCTTTAAACATCTAAACAAATTCCAAATACGTCTACTATGATGTTGAGTTCATTTGATCACATACCAATACTTACTGAAGAATATGAACCCTTTGGTTCTTATTTTGACCCATTTGACATGTCAAAATCAAAACTAACAAAACTCCTTTTGATTACTTCTGAATACTCATTCAACACCTTAGCACACATTTAAATAATGCATTTGACATTTCAAAAACATTTTTAGTTAATTAGACTGGCTATTTCATCCTTTTGGCATTGTGAGCAAACTTCTGTCATTAAAGAATACTTTGTCAAGTGCCCATATCTTAAATTTGTATCGGTCGGTTGAATCTTCCCTTTCCCCTCTCACCATTTTTCTTCTCATAAGAGCGATGAACAAGACCATGAAAACGAATGCGGCACCAAGTGATATCCCCCAAATAGAAGCATGAGTTAACTTGTGTGCTGACGTGTAGGTGTGTTTGGAAGGATATGGAAGAAGTGAGTTGCATGAGTTTGGTTTACTGCAAGAATCAGGGACCGGGCCAATGAATTTGTTGCCATAGAAACTAACAAATGATAACCCTTGTATTTCACAAATGCTGCAGGGGAAGGAATTCTGAAAATTGTTTCTAGAAAGGTCAAGATAAGTCAAAGCAACAAGGTTGGAGAGAGAAGGTAAACTACCATTGAGAATGTTTTTGTGAATATCCAAAATGGTTAGGGCTATCAGTTTGGATATAGAGGGATCAAGAGCACCAGAAAAATGGTTATTGCTGGCGTTTAGGGAAAAAAGAGAGGTGGTGCCGATATGGTCAAAAGAGAGTTGACCAGAAAAATGGTTCATGCTAGCATCCAGGAATTCTAGATTATTGATGCTGAACATAGAGGAAGGCAAAGAGCCAGTGAAACGATTGTTTGATAAGTCTAGCTTAACTAAACTTGGCATCATTGATCCAAAATTATTAGGGATAGAGCCACCTATCTGGTTATGTGAAATTATCAAGCCTTGAAGATTTCTCATGGAGAAGAACTGAGGAGGAACCGGGCCGGTAAGACGATTAAAAGACAGATCAAGTGAAGTTAAGTTGGATAATCCAGATATTTCATAAGGAATGGGCCCATCAAGTTGGTTCCTTGATAGTATAAGCGCTGTCACAATGATGCAGTTCTTGATTGAGGTTGGAATGGGACCGGAAAGCCTGTTGTTGGAAAGATCAAGCATGCCATAGTACTGGAAAAATTCAGAATCGGGTAGCTCAACGTTCTGAAAACCTGAACATAACTCATTTGGTATAGGACCCGAGAGTTGATTGTTGGACAAAACAAGATTGTCAAGCAATTCCAGTTGCGATATGGACTTTGGTATATGGCCCGTAAGTTTGTTTGAACCAAGGTCCAAAGAGACCAGTTTCACGCAACTGAAAAGCTCCAATGGGATGTTACCAGTCAACTTGTTACCATGAAGTGACAAATTGGTCAAATTTTTGAGTTGACCAATTGAGCTTGGAATAGGTCCTTCAAAGAGATTATTATCCAAATGCAGCCTCTGAAGCGTGGAAGCCTTTGCAATTGCATCTGGAATATGACCTTGAAGCAAGTTATCATCGAGTGAGATCGCTAATAGGGTTTTAGACTCCCACAATTGAGTTGGAATTGTTCCAGAGAATTTATTCTTTGATAATTCCAATGTTACCAACTGAAGTTCTCCTAAGTAACCAGGTATTTCACCATAGAAGTTGTTTCCGGATAATACCAGATCTTTGAGAATAGAACAATTCTTGAAACTTCTGCCTAAGGTACCATTGAGCTCATTTCTAGATAAATATAACATCCCTAATGAATTGTTTTGACAAATTCCAGCTGGCAATTCACCAGAAAGCTTGTTGGAACTAAGATCAAGTGAGGTCAGGGATGGGATGTTGAGTGGTGGCAGAGGTCCGGTAAAGAGGTTCATTGACAACATTATGGATAATACACATTTCCAGTTGGAAAGCCATTCTGGCAATGGGCCAGACAGGTGGTTTGAAGTAAGAAGAAGCGAGTTTATTGATTCAAGATTAACAAGACTATCAGGTAAAGGGCCGGATAATTTGTTATAGGAAAGATTTAGTATCCTCAACTTCTTGCAGTTTCCCATTGATGATGGGATTGGCCCACTTAGTCCTGCATTATGGGCTTGAAAGAACGCAAGGTTTGCCAGCTCACCAAAGCTAGAAGGCAATCCACCATCGAAAGAGTTATGTGCTATGTTCAATGTGCTTAAGCTAGTCATCTTTGTAATCTGAGCAGGGATGTTTCCTGTAAACTTGCAATTATGGAGGTTGAGAACTTGGACATTCGTAAGAGCACCAATTGTTTCCGGTATATCACCCGTGAAAGAGTTCATAGAGAGATCAAGAGCCAAAAGCATCTTCAAATTCCCAATTTCTGAAGGAAGAGATCCAGAAAATAAATTAAGACTGGTTTTGACCCAAGTCTCTCTCCTCCCTAATGGCGACCAGCGGCGATCTAGGGTTTTCAACTTCCTAATTCCTAAATCTGTTCTTCATCTAGTGATTACAGGTATTGTTAACCGATTATAATCTTCTTGATTCTTATTCGCTTACAACTCTCTATAATCACCAAGATCAGTCGGATTTAGGGTTTTTTCTTTTCAAATCGCCGCTGTTAGAATCTTCTGGATAGTCTGATTTTACAGGGTTAGAGATCGATCAAAACTAGGGTTTCGTCTGTTTATTTCTTTCTAATCGCTGCCTCTACCTGCTGATTTCGAACCGATTGTATAGTGTCAGTGTTTGTCTTCTTGGACGTAACGATTTCACTATAGGATCTTACTAGAATCACAAGTGAGGGGTCTGCTAGTCTAGGCTGATCGTTTTTTTGGGGGTTTTGGAGATTTCTTTTTGCTTTCAAGGAGAGATTTGGTTCACCTCTGTTTAGGGTTTGCTGCTGGTCCGTGACTTTTGCTTTATTTTTTACGCCTGCATATGCTGCTATTGTTTGATCATGAACCCTAAACCTCCTGATATTAACGAGTTACTTGGAAAACCTACGTCTTTGTTTACTGAACATCCTGAAGATCTGCATGTGAAGGGTTTGGGGAGTAGATTTCTGAGCAATGATGGTAAACCTCTGATTCCTAGACGAGGAGTTGTGCCAAACAATAAACAGGAGCCTCGTGTGTTGAATGTTATTGATGAACTGCAGAAAATTACTGTTCCTGTTCAATCCGAGAGGGATAGTATTACCTTGGATAAGCCACAACAACCGAAGGAGACTGTTTCTTACGCTGAAAAGTTGAGGAATACTTCCATGCCGAGGACTGAAGTGAACTTCAGAAAGTTGGATCCCACGGAAACGCATCAAGAAGCTGACGTTGTGATTCCAAGAGAGGTTGTTAAAAAGGTGCAAGACAGATTCGATAATGTTTTATTTGGTTATTTTCTGGGGAATAGGTTGCCATTTCCGGTAGTTGAGTATTACGTTAAGAGTGTATGGTCGAAGTTTGGGTTTGCTAAGATCATGATGAATTCGGATGGATTTTTCTTTTTCAAGTTTGATTCAAAAGAAGGTATGAACAAAGTTCTGGAGGGTGGGCCTTGGTTAATTCGTAAAGTTCCGTTATTTCTTAACATATGGTCGCCATCCATTAGCCTAAAAAAGGAGGGTATAAAATCTGTTCCTATATGGGTTAAGCTACACAATGTTCCGATTGCTATCTATACTGATGATGGGTTAAGCTTATTAGCATCGAAGATTGGGGTTCCAAAAAGACTGGATAGTTACACGGCTGATATGTGTGCTAATAGTTGGGGTAGAAGCAGTTTTGCTCGAGCCTTGATAGAAGTTAATGCGGATAATGAGCTAAAAGACCATATAGTAGTTGCGATTCCGAAGCTTGATGAGGATGGGTTTATTATGGAAAAGATAACGGTTGAGTATGAGTGGAAACCGCAGCGATGTTCTGCGTGTAGTATATTTGGTCATAATGATCAAAATTGCCCGAAAACTCATATTGTAAACCCCAAACAAGTAACAGTTGATGATGAAGGGTTTGTTACATATAAAAGAAAGGTTGCGAAGATTGGAGCTATGCATATAAAACAGAAACCAAAATTTGTTTACAGGCAAAAATTAAACAAGTCGGGTGCTAGTACTTCAGGAACGAAGAAGGATACCGGGTCAGTCTCGAATTCAATTACTATAAAAACATCTAATGCATTTGATGTGTTGAATCCCGAGGACGGGGATGGATATGAGAATACTGATGGTAATATTGATGGTATGAATGGGAAGGCTTATCGACCGTCTCAGGTTGTTAATGAAATCCTTGAAGTGAACCCGACGGAAATGGCTCAGTTTATGTCTAATGATCAGCATATTGATGTCTCTGAGGGGGCAAGCACTCCCGGTTGTAAGGGTTTAAATGGATAGCATAATGTCTTGGAATGTTAGGGGCTTGAACCGTCCCCTGAAACAAAGTGAGGTTCGTACTCTTATTTCAGCGAATAATGTTGAATTGTGTGCTGTTCTTGAATCGCATGTGGATGTTAGTAAGCTGGCTAAAGTGTGCAATTATGTCTTTCGTAATTGGAGTTGGACATCTAATGGTGGTGTTTGTAGTCGTGGCACCAGAATAATTCTGGGATGGAATGCTGATAATCTGGATGTTATGATTCTATTTCAATCGGACCAAGTTATTCACACTCAGGTGTTCTTTAAACATAGCAAAAAGGTGCTTTTCTGTTCGTTTGTTTATGCTGAAAATAAGTACCAAGATCGCAGATCTCTGTGGGATGATTTATGCAAACATAAGTCATTTTGTTATGATAAACCATGGGTGGTTATGGGAGATTTTAATTCAGCTCTCAAGCTTGAAGATTCGTTGTATGGGTGTTCTAAACAATCTATTGGCATGCGTGAATTTGATAAATGTGTCCAACAAGCTGAATTGATGGATATTAATGCTCATGGTTTGCAGTATACATGGAACCAGAAGCCAAAGAGTGGAGTAGGCCTAATGAAGAAAATCGACAGAATTATGGGTAATGTTACATTTATAGACCAGTATCCTTCTGCATATGCTATGTTCCACCCGTTTCGTGTGTCGGACCATACACCGTGTATTCTTAAAATCAAGGGCACCAATGGTTTTCGGCCAAAACCTTTTAAATTTCCGAATTTTATTGTCACAAAACCTGAATTCAAGGAAAGTGTCAAGGTTGAGTGGGAGAAAAGAATTGAGGGGGTCACTATGCTTTCGGTTGTAAAGAAGCTGCGGAATTTGAAGCCTAAGTTCAGGAAGATTTTATTTAATCAGGGTAATTTGCATGTCAAGGTGAATGAATTGAGGAAGAAGCTAGATGATCTTCAAGTTCAAATGGATCGGAATCCGTTGGATAGTCATTTGCGGCAATTGGAGGCTCAATGCCTTCAAGATTTTCAGTCGGCTGCCTATGATGAGGAATGTTTTCTAAAACAGAAATCTAAGGTGGAGTGGATCTGTGCGGGGGATTCAAATACAAAGTTCTTTCACAACACTGTCAAAGTTAGAAATGCTAGAACCAAAATTTATAGTGTTATGGATTCGTTGGGAACTAGACATGAAGGTGTTCGAGCGGCTGATGCTATGGTCTCGCATTTTATGAATTTCTTGGGTGTCGAGGTTCCGGTTCAATCGGCTAACTTGGAAAACTTGTTTACTAATGTGCTTAGCAATGAGGTGGCGGATCATATGGTTCGTCAGATTACTCGCGAGGAGGTCAAGCAAGCCATGTTTAGTATTGGAGATGATAAGGCCCCGGGGCCTGATGGGTACACTTCGACTTTCTTCAAGCATGCTTGGGAGGTTGTTGGTAACGAAGTGACTGAGGCGGTATTACAATTTTTTGAGAACGGTAAGCTTCTTAATCAGGTTAATCATACGATTCTTGCTTTAATACCGAAAAAAGACGTTCCGGATTCGGTCTTGGATTATAGGCCAATCTCTTGCTGCAATGTTCTGTATAAATGCATTAGCAAGATTCTTACAGATCGCTTGAAAGGTTGCTTGGGTGTTCTTGTCAGTATTAATCAATCTGCTTTTGTGCCGGGTCGGAAGATTTCTGATAATATCCTCCTCACTCAGGAATTGATGCATAATTATCATCTTAACAAAGGCCCGCCTAGGTGTGCATTTAAAATTGACATTCAGAAAGCCTACGATACAGTCAATTGGGAGTTCTTGGAAGAAATCCTTAATCGCTTTGGGTTTCATCATAAAATGGTGAAGTGGATCATGACTTGTGTGAACACGGTTTCGTATTCTCTGTGTATTAATGGCAATCTCCATGGGTATTTTAAGGGCAGACGTGGGTTACGGCAAGGAGATCCAATGTCGCCCTATTTATTCACGCTAATCATGGAGGTCTTATCGCTTCTGCTTCGGAAAGCAGCTAACAACTCCTATAAATATCATGCCCACTGTGCCAAGGAAAAGATTATCAATGTATCCTTTGCTGATGATTTATTTGTTTTTGTTCATGGTGATGTTGTTTCGGTTAGAAAGATCAAGGAGGCGCTGGAGACGTTTACTAATATTTCAGGTCTAGCTCCTAGTCCAGCCAAAAGCACGGTCTTCTTCTGCAATGTGCCTTTTTCGATCAGGCAGGAAATTCTTGATATTATGCCTTTTCAGGAGGGTGTCCTTCCGGTCCGTTATCTTGGGGTTCCCCTTTTATCCTCGAGACTTCTATATAAAGATTGTGAAGTCCTCATTGAGCGTATGGATAAAAAGATTGTTAATTGGGTGACCAAATCTCTGTCGTTTGCGGGCCGGTTGCAGCTTATTAAGTCGGTTCTCTCTTCTATGCACATCTATTGGGCGTCAGTTTTTATTATCCCAGCTCGGGTTATTGGTGAGCTAGAGAAAAGAATTCGTCGGTTTTTGTGGAATGCAGGTTCGGATGGTAGAATTTGTGCAAAGGTTGCTTGGAAAGAGGTGTGTTTGCCTAAAGATGAGGGTGGATTGGGCATTCGAAGTATTTCGGATGTTAATAAATCTCTTATAGCAAACCATATTTGGAGTATTATCACTAATCGGGAGTCTATTTGGGTTAGATGGATTCATAATTATAAGCTTAAAGGTAGAAGTTTTTGGGAGGTTCCTTGGCGGGGGAGTATGAGCTGGGGATGGCGGAAAATTTTATCTATCCGCAATATCATTCGGCCACACATATGGTCTTCTTTAAAAAGTGGTCTGCAAACTAATGTTTGGAGTGATATGTGGTGCTCTTTGAGTCCGCTCAGTTCGTTTATCACACCTAGGTCCATTGCTAATGCGGGTTTCAACCTTAAGGCTACGGTTTCCGATATTATTGATCAGAATGGAAACTGGAAATGGCCTCAAGCTTGGTTCAATCTTTTTCCGGTTTTAATCTCAATTTCGGTCCCTAATTTAGCTCCTAATGTGGTGGATCAGCTGGTTTGGAAAGATTTGAATGGGAACTTGAGTGAGTTTAAATCGGCTCAAGTTTGGAACACTATTCGAAGTAGAGAGCATCATGCTTTGTGGGCGAACATGGTTTGGTTTTCTCAATGTATGCCGAGGCACTCGTTTCATATGTGGCTCGCATTCAGAAATAAATTAAAGACCCAGGATAGATTGACTGTTTGGGAAGCGGGTAGTCAAACAAATCTAAATTTAATGTGCTGTCCGCTATGCAATTTTGACCGAGATAGCCGGGATCACTTGTTTTTCCAGTGTTCTTTTGCAGCTCAAGTGTGGAGTAATGTGAAGCTGATGGTTAACTTGGCGAGCGTGGATAATACGTGGCCATCGTTACTAACTTGGGTGGAGCAATATTCAAGATCGAAGGAAGTAGATCATATTGTTTGTAAGTTGTTAATAGCAGCATCTTCTTATTACATCTGGCAAGAGAGGAATAACAGGCTGTTCAATAATATTAAGAGGACGGTTGCCCAGGTGATTGAAAAAATTAAAAATTCGGTTCGGTTGCGGCTGATGGGTTTCAAATTTCGTGTGAACACGGCTAGGGAGAGGATTTTCAGGACATGGCAGATTGAAGATATCAAAGACGATGTAGTGGATCCTGGCTAGTAGTTTTTTTTCTAGTCTTGTTTAGATCGGGTTTGGTTTGTTTATTTGGCTGTCTAACATGTTTAGTTGTTTGGTTTTGGTTGTGTTGCGTGGTATCCTAGACTTCATATGTCAAGTCTAGTTGGTGTGTCCTTTTGACACACCCTTGTACTTTTTTGTTTCATTTATAAAATTCATCGGGGTAACCCTTACCCAAAAAAAAAAATAAATTAAGACTGAGATCAAGAAACTGCAGCTTCTCCAGGTTCCCAATTTGATATGGAAGACTGCCCGAAAATGAATTTGAATAAACTGAGAATTCGTTCAAGTCCTTGAGTTGCCCGATCGTCGCTGGTAAATTTCCTGAAAAGTTATTGCTGTTAAGTACAAGAACTTTGAGCTTCTTCAGATTTGAAATTTCTAGAGGCAACACCCCTAACAACCTATTATCAGTCAGGTCAAGTGTCTCCAAGTGTTCCAGAGTCCAAAAATCTGAGTATATAGGGCCATTAAAGCCACAATGTCTAAGATTAAGATGTTTTAAAGATCTGAATTCTTTTAGAATCTTGGGGAATGGAAGACTTAGAGGCGATGATGATGTACACGGTAGCGAAATTTGGTGAACTAAAGAACTCTCACATCTTATGCCAGTCCAGTTACATGGAGGCATCATTGAACCAAACCAGGTGGAATCAACGCCTCTTTTTTCGAGAAGCAAGTTTCTAAGAGCAATTAATAATGATGTGTCATCGGAAAAACACAAGTGCACATAGCAGAAGAATAGTAGGATGAGAGAATGAAAAACTTTCAATCTTGATTTTGATCTTGTCATTTTATTGTCTTCTTTCAAGCCCAAGTTTTACTCTACAAGTAAGGAAAGTAAAACATTTAGAACATTACTAAGAATAATAACAGACTACTAAATGATACAATCACCAACTTTAGAAACTAGTTAACTGAAAAAGAACAGAATAATGCTTGATTGCAGAAAGATTGTCAAAAATCACTCTTGACTATATGAAATCATTGTTTGTTAGTTAGCAAGCATTGTGTTGTTCTTGTGACTGATACAGAAGCCACTAATGCTAACAAAAAAGATTCATAAACATGTATGAATGCCATTACCTCAAAAGCATATCAATATTAATTAAGCAAATATACAATAATTAGCTTCAAAAAACCATGATGGTCCAAAAAACAAAAAAGCTAACTAAAATCAATGAATGTACCCATTGAAAAATCAATCAAAGCTACAAATATCCATTTTTAAATAAATAAATTTCAAGTTTTTAATCCTCTTTTACAGATAAGTAAAATCGAAGCTTAACTATTTGAACGATGAGCATCAAAACAAGCAAATATGACCAAAAGTAGAAGTTTTATCGATCGACTAGATCAATGACCACTGAAATTAACTCTAACACAGTTTTCAAACCAAATCTTACTCTTGGAACTCTAACTCTGCAAGTATGGAAAGTAAAATATGTTGGATTCTTTAAAACATTACTAAGAATAATAAACTCATTGTATACAATCTGGTGGTGTTCGACGAATCGAATAACGAATTTACTTGTTTTTTGATTTTTTACCTGAATTTGTATTCGATTAAGATTTGATTAATTTAATTCGAATTCGTATTCGTATTCGTATTTGAATTTTATGCTCAATTCGAAAATTGATTCAATTCGTATTTGAAACTCGAATTTGAATAAATTCGACTTAATTCAAATTCAATCTAAATAATACACTATTTTACTTTTATTTTTTAAAACTACTAAATGTAAGGGCTTTTTAGAGTTTGACCAAAATGTAGAATGTTTTTTCCATGTGTGTGTATACATATTAATGTATATGTTAATATAAAAAAAATTATATATGTATAATTTGAATTCGAGTTGAATTTAAAATTATAAATTTGTATTCGCTCCAAATTTGATTGCTGAACTTGAATTTGAATAGAATCGATTTGAATTCAAATTTTTGAAAACCGAGTTCGAACCTTGATCGAGTCGAATTTTCAAATCTGAATCGAATTTTGTTTTTTAAAACTACTAAATGTAAGGGCTTTTTAGAGTTTGACCAAAATGTAGAATGTTTTTTTCCATGTGTGTGTATACATATTAATGTATATGTTAATATAAAAAATTATATATGTATAATTTGAATTCGAGTTGAATTTAAAATTATAAATTCGTATTCGCTCCAAATTCGATTGCTGAACTTGAATTTGAATAGAATCGATTTGAATTCAAATTTTTGAAAACCGAGTTCGAACCTTGATCGAGTCGAATTTTCAAATCTGAATCGAATTCTGGACACCCGATTTCGAACCTTGATAATCGAATTATTGTTTGTTACTTGCAAGCATGGTGCTTTTACTTTTATTTCGAATTCTGGACACCCGATTTCGAACCTTGATAATCGAATTATTCGTATTCGAATTTTATGCTCAATTTGAAAATCGATTCAATTCGTATTTGAAACTCGAATTTGAATAAATTCGACTTAATTCAAATTCAATCTAAATAATAAACTATTTTACTTTTATTTTTTAAAACTACTAAATGTAAGGGCTTTTTAGAGTTTGACCAAAATGTTGAATGTTTTTTCCATGTGTGTGTATACATATTAATGTATATGTTAATATAAAAAAATTATATGTGTATAATTTGAATTCGAGTTGAATTTAAAATTATAAATTCGTATTCGCTCCAAATTCGATTGCTGAACTTGAATTTGAATAGAATCGATTTGAATTCAAATTTTTGAAAACCGAGTTCGAACCTTGATCGAGTCAAATTTTCAAATCTGAATCGAATTCTGGACACCCGATTTCGAACCTTCATATTCGAATTATTGTTTGTTACTTGCAAGCATGGTGCTTTTCTTGTGGCTTATACAAAAGCTACTAATGCTAACTTAAAAAAAAAACAAATTATGCAACTTGAATCATATTAAATAAATTAAGCTACCAAAATCCAATTTTAAATAAAAAATATAACATTTCAAGTTTTCAATCCTGTTTTAAATAATCACATAGATATATAGTTATATACATACATTGATTTAAACAAATAGAGAAACAGATTTAGAGAAGAATTTTGTATGTACGTACATACCTACAGAGACGATGAACTGAAGAAAACGAAGAGTGTCTGCTACGTGCTTTCAAAGCTTGAACGCCATAACTAACTAATTGTAGAGTAAAATGTTGAACTAGTGTTGACGTTTATAAGATACTCGAGATTGGTTTTCTATAAGCTCGAATCTGGCTGAATTAAAATGAGATCGAGTTTAAATTGAAGTACAAAATTTAATAAATGAGCTTGAGTTCAAGCTTTATAATTTTTTTTTTTGAACGGCTATTGGTGATGGCGGTGGAGCTCCGCTTACACCCCGGGCCATGCCTGTACATGTAACCCGTCCACCCAGGATCGGGGTTCTCCCCCAGGTGAAATCCCCAACCCATGGAAGGGAGAAACCTCCACAAGGCAGGGTCGAACCCATGACCTTGAGGGGTGAAAACTCCCACCACACCTCCCCATAACCAACTGGGCCAACTGGGCTATGGATCATTGACTTCAAGCTTTATAAACTAATGTAATGATACTCGCGAGTTTATTATGCATATTTAATTTAAACACACAACATAAATTTGAGTTATTCTCTTTTACTAGTTTTACCATTTATGTTTGCATATTTTAATGTTTCTCGTTAAAAGTAAGATTTATTTTATAACCAATTTGTATGAGAATCACTATTCCTTTTTCTCGTTAAAAGTAATAATAATGTAAGATTTATTTTATAACCGATTTGTATGAGAATCACTATACCTTTTAAGTTATTCAAACGATCAAGAAATCATTTTACAAAGGTTTTTGATTTAGTGATACCTTAGTGTTGGCTAAGTCTTTGTTTTTTTATTGGTTGGGTTTAATACCAGAATTAAAAAGCACGTGAATTGCTATTCTCAAAACAAATTCAAAAGAAAACTAGTATTATTTTAATGATATTAATGGTTGCAAATAAATCATTTAGGTAAATGCTGATTTTTCAGAAGAAAATTAAAAGCATGATATTGTGTTTGTTCACATGTAATTAACTTTTGTTCACATGTAAGTAACTTCACACAAAATAATTTTTTTTTATTATTTTATTGATATTAATGGTTGCAAATAAATAATTTAGGTAAATTAATGCTGCATTTATTTTTAGAAGAAAATTGAAAGCATAAGATTGTGTTTGTTCACATGTAAGTAACTTTACACAAACTAATTTTTTTCTTATTTTACTTTTTAATTAAAAAACATGGGCATTGCTATTCTCAAAACAAATTTAAAATTCAATAGAAAACGATATAGTTTTATTGATATTAATGGTCGCAAATAAATAATTTAGGTAAATGCTGTATTCTTGTAAAGAAAATTGAAAGCATGAGATTGTGTTTGTTCATATGTAAGTAACTTCACACAAACTAATTTTTTTCTTATTTTACTTTTTAATTGTAATATATTTATTAATAAATTAGGTTATGACTCGTGCACTTCACGGGCTTTACAATTTAAATTTTATTAAACACAACTATAAATATATTTATATAACGTAGGATGCGTGACGATAAAGGTATATTAATTAAATAAACGGATATTTAATATTAAAAGTTTACTATTACATTTTGTTTATTACTATGATAAACACTAAGAAAATGAAGTGTTAATGGACGTTATGTAGTTTTTAGTTGCCTATACTATACTTTTTATAATTGATAATGCACAACAATAATATTTAAATATATGAAAAAACAACTCATATGAAACTCAATTGATACGCAACCAAATCAAAACATTACCAACATCTTAAAAATTACAAAATTGTTAACAATATAGCAGATAAACAAAAAACTCTTTCTTTATATTGGTTCACATGGTTATTAGTGATCCATCCCCTCTCTCTCTCTATATATATAGATTAGGGGTTGGGTAGAAAGTGTATTTTTCCTAGAAAGTCTAGGAAGCAATGAGAATTGGACATGTGGCATTGAGTTATTTTAACTAGAAGGGCAATTATGTAATGTCACATTTTAATTTTATTTTTGGAATTTATATTTCATTAACTAACATTCCATGATCTCGAAGGTAACTGATTATGTCCATGATTTTCGGAATTTTGGTTGTGTTTCGAATCCAAATCTCATTCAAATCATATGTATATACAATTCTTTCTATCGTTTTCTTCTTCACCTGCAGTATTCGTATTCAATAAATTTTTCAGAGAGAAAAATCATGGCTTCAAACACACTTGTTGATTGTGGAGATGGTTATTAACATGTAACTGCAAAACCATCAGCTTGTTCTTGGTGATGTGTTTTAACAGCAAGCAGATTCATACAGTTGTGTTTTAGCATTCAGATTCATACAATTATGTTTTAACAGCAAGCAGATTCATACAATTGTGTTTTAGCATTCAGACTCATACAATTGTGTTTTAGCATTCATGTTGGTAATGCTGGAGGATTTCTTGACGCTGTGTTTTATTATTCAGATTCACACAGTTGTGTTTTAACAACAAGCAGATTCATACAGTTGTGTTTTAGCATTCAGATTCATAAAGTTGTGTTTTAATAGCAAGCAGATTCATACAATTGTGTTTTAACAGCAAGCAGATTCATACAATTGTGTTTTAGCATTCAGATTCATACAGTTGTGTTTTAACAGCAAGCAGATTCATACAGTTGTGTTTTAGCATTCAGATTCATACAGTTGTGTTTTAACAGCAAGCAGATTCATACGTTGTGTTTTACCATCCATGCTGGTAATGCTGGAGGATTTCTTGACGTTGTGTTTTAACAGCAAGCAGATTAGCAAGCAGATTAATACGATGTGTTTTCTTGATATGTTTCTTCATGAAGGATAGAAGGAAGAAAGAGAGAGAGAGAGAAAGGGAGAGAGAGATAGAGAGAGAAAAAAAAATCGCAAGAAATGTGGGGTGGTTATGGAATGACAATTATTTTCATATTTAAAACAAGCTAAACGACATATCTACCCCTGATTAATTAAATAATCCTATTTTTAAGAAACACATATTACCAAAATGCCACCAAGATGATCTCAACCATTAAACACACCCATTGGATGGCCCAGATCGCTTCCTAGACTTTCTAGGAAAAACACACTTTCCGTAGGATCACCACACACACACACACACACACACACACACGTATATATATATATATTAAAGGGTTCAAATGAGAAGAATTTTTTTGTAAGAAGAAAAAAGAAAAAGTTTCAACCAATAAGAATGCTTCATTTTACTTTATTTAATATTTGCATTTAATTTTAATATAAGGGTATATTGGTAAACTTACATAAATCATTAATTTGTATTCTTCCCCTTTAATAACTAACTAAATTAAATTTGTAACTCCTTTTCAAAATATATACTTTTTCCAAATTAAAAAAAACAAATTAATTTAAAGTGTAGAATAAATTAGTAGTTGTGTAGGATAAATTACGAGTTGTGTATGATATATTTCGAGGTTCGTAGAAAAAATTTCGACTGTGTAGGATAAAATTCTATAATGTGTAGGGTATATGTAGGAAAATTTTGATATGTGTAGGTTTTGTAGATTATATGTAGGATAATTAATGATTAGTTGACTAATTAATTAAAAAGAGAAAAATTAATGATATGAGTTATAAATGAAATAGTATTTTACTAACATGTTATTTCTTATTTTTCTTCTCATATTAAATTTCTTCTCAAATGAACATTCCCCTATATATATATATATATATATATATATATATATATATATATATATATATGTGTGGGAGGGTTCATTAGTGAACGCTAAAAAAGTGGAGAACCAAAAAACATTTTTAAAAATTATATTTAACATGTTAAAATTTATTTTTTTCTAATTTTTTCGGCTTTTTTTTCCATATAAATATATGCATAAACACTTTTAATAAAAAAATCAAAAACTAAAAATATAAAAAAATGTTTAAAAAACAGTTAAAAATATATATCTTATAAAATTAACTTAAAATGTTACTAATCATTTAAAAAAAATCAGCGCTTTTCTCTATAAAAATGGGTAGAAACTATTCTAAATAAAAAATAATAATTTTTGTAAAAAACAATTTAACCTTTTTTTTAACTGTTTTTTTATATTTTTAGTTTTTGATTCTTTTATTAAAAATGCTTCTACAAGTATTTATAAGGAGAAGCGTCGAGTTTTTTTTTAAATTGATTTTTAACATGTTAAGTTAAATTTTTAAAATTGTTCCCCGGTTCCCCAATAAACTCAACACTATATATATATTATAATAAAGCAAAACGAACTTTGACCACTTGTCAGACACTTATACCACTAATTGCCACGTGGCATGATATTAATACTAAGTGAATGATTTTGAGAGGGATTACACAACGCCTTCATCCGCTCTTTTTTGCTCACCCGCAAATAGGGGTATTAATTGGTTCGGTTTATGGTATTCGGTTTAGTTTATCAGGTTTTTAAAAGTTTACACCCTAAACCAAAAACCAAACCAAACCAAATTAAGAATATGCAAACCAAACCAAATTCAATTTGGTTTGGTTTGGATTAGAAACCAAATAAAACAAATTTAACCAAATTGTAGCTAAGTACTTTTTTTCAAATACATATTTATGTTTGTGTTCTAACTTTCGAACATCAAATTAGCAACGAATTAAACTTAACAATATATAAATAAAAGACATAGCAAAATAAAACAGACATGTCTATAAAATAGTCATACGCACAACCACAAAGTTAAAACTTTAAAACAAGATCATAGAAACTATAAATAGTCAATAAGTCTAATGGCACAAAAAAATAAATAATCTTGAAACCATGGGGATACATATACTTAGATATTAAACTTAGTATTTTGGGCTAAAAAATTATATATAGTTTATTAAACATTATTAGTTTTGTTTAATAACTAATTAAATTAACGGTTTATTCGGTTATCTAAATAAACCGAATAAACCAAATTAAAAAAATGTGGATAAAAAAACTGAACTAAAAGCCATATTCTCAATTCGGTTTCGATTAAAAACCAAACCAAAAACCTAATTTGTTGTTCGGATCGGTTTATTCAGTTACGGTTACAATTCAGTTTACAGTTTTTATTTGGTTACGGTTTTTTTCTGAACACCCCTACCCGCAAATCAGAGATTGATACAATCCTTTCCATAATTTTGACCAGTTTCCTTTCAACCTCGGAACCCTAGGTGGCGATGGTGTAACGGTGCCGGTGGTAAGTCCAGATGGTTCAATGTGATTTTGACGGAAACAATCGGGATTTAGGGTTTAAGTTCTGAAAATTTTCATTTTATGTGCGTAGAAAATGGTTCCACTGAATACATGGATCCTCATGTCCGCTGGCTTACAATCTTCTCAGGCGACGAGACGACATGTTTAACCGACATGTTTAACCAACACCTGACGAGACGATTTTAATATTTTGATTCCTTTAATTTCTTCTTGAGACCTGTTTGAGCAACAACAAATGTATATTTTTTAACGAGAAACTAACGTAATCCTAAATCCTTTTATTAATCACATATACGTGCATCTTGCAAAATTTGAACGCTCCACCTATTGAATAGAGAAAGACATCAAATAAGATGAAGTTTATTATGGGTAACAACAAATGCATTGCTGTCCTTTCTGTTGTTTTGCCTTCCACAGGGCATCTAACTTAGATATTGTGACCAATATGCTTATTTACATTCCAGTTTCCAGAAAGTTTATTTTGTGTTATGGTAAAAAAAAAATTTCTAATTTTACTTAATGTATTTTATCTGTGAAAATCTCCTGGTTTATATATTATACATGCTCAATTTGATTTAGTGATATTTTTAAGCTTGGATTTAAGTTATCTCTACTAAATCTTTTGTAATATTACTAATGCAAGCCAGAATGGTATTAACCAACCCAATGCTTCGAATTAAGCTTGACTCCACTCAATTATATACAACAATTGTGTACAGCGCACACAAGTAAAAAATAACACAAGCTTAAGTCTTGCTAGATCTATTAGTTGAGCATTGTAATAATCAAGCTCAACTCGAAATTGTGTCCAAGTAGCTTGGCTAGATTAAAATCGAGTTAATTTGGAATAGACTTTTCAGGAGTAGTTTTGAATAGCTGAATGAGTTGGCTTCACTCGAATACATCTGCCAGATTTGACAATGTACTAGGTTGTCATGTACCTGCCCACTACATACGCTGCGTATGGCTCTATACGTAACGTATGTATGCATGATTTGACGAGGTTTGACTGAATGGTCATGTCGGACCCTGTACCTACGCTGCGTATAGACCTATACGCAGCTTATAGAAGTAACCCTATATGTTGCGTATAGGTCTATACGCAGCGTAGGTACATGTAGGGGTTGTTAGGGTTTGGTGTGCAAATAGGCAACATGGTGTGCCAATATGCTCACCCTTTATATATGACTAATACTTGGAGATACATTTATTCAGAACAATATTACAATCTTATTCATGGGACAGACTATGATATCCCAGCCTAGCTAGCTAGCATAAGTAACAAAATAAGAAACGTACAACTAAGAGCAAAGCACACAATCTGCGTGGTTTGAGTTATGGGCATGACACCGAAGATACTGACATAGGATATGAGTAGGTATTGGCATATACAAAATAGATGACTTAACCGGGGGCAGTTGGGTTTCCACCATTAACTAAGCAGTCATCGTAGGTGATTCGCCTAAACACAGCTGGATTGATGAGCCTGTAGGAGCTAAACCACCCACAACTCAAGTGAATGTCTGAGATGGTACATGATGCTTCGTCTCCTTCTGTTAGTGGCAGGCATATGTTCTGAATTTGAACCGTGTATGTAGGGATTCCATTAGTCAGAGGATCTGTCTGCCCTTGGGTAATGTCAATGTTTTCCTTTGAGCACTGACTTTTACTTATCCAATCTGAATAGGTATCATAATCTGATAATCAACCAAAAAATGTCAAATGCTTTACCTTTGTTAAGTTTCTTGACAATTTATTAATCAACCAAAAGCACAACCGATTTCACAAACCAATACATCGGAGGCGGTGTTACCACACAAACGGATCAAGCCGGATGCTCCCTGATTACTTTTAGTATGTACTTAAAACATGATAATTAATTACCTTCAGGTGAGTCTAATAGCCTTGGCCTTGTGTTGGGAATTTTTTGCATGTTTAGGTGGTTTGACCACCAAAAGATCACTTCTAGGGGAGGTTGGTGGAAAAGAGTGAAAGTAGGTATATTGCTATTTGATATAGCGATATTCTAAGGTTTCTTTTAAATATCACTAAATCAAACATACATATATATCATGAATACATGAATATCGCTAATTCAAACGGACATATATATAATATCGCTATCTTGTATAAATATATATATATCGCTAATTTGAATCCATATATATACAGAATATCGCTATGTTAAACAAATATATATAAATATCGCTCATTGGAATAGAAATATAACCAAATATCGCCATTTGAAACATATATACATACCAATATCGCCATTTGAAACATATATATATATATATACGAATATCGTTATTATCGCTATCTCAAACCTACATATATGAATATTATATTAATTGGATTCATTGGATGTGTCTTTGTCATATATTGTTTCATTGTTTCAGAACATGCAAAGACATGCATAGGCTCAATATTAAAGTTGCTAGAAGAAACGGAGGGGGGCCCACCGGTTTGCTCTGTCGCAAACGTCTGAATTCGGACGGGGAGGACGGGACGGAGGGGGGCGGCGTGGTGTGACGACGGGGACGTGGCGTCGCCGAGGGAGGACGGGACGGAGGACGCTGCCATACCGTGCAGCCTTAATATTCCCACCTACAACATATAATATATATATAGGCAACTTTAATACTGAGCCTATGCATGTCTTTGCATGTTCTGAAACAATGAAACAATATATGACAAAGACACATCCAATGAATCCAATTAATATAATATTCATATATGTAGGTTTGAGATAGCGATAATAACGATATTCGTATATATATATATATATATGTTTCAAATGGCGATATTGGTATGTATATATGTTTCAAATGGCGATATTGGTATATATATATGTTTCAAATGGCGATATTCGGTTATATTTCTATTCCAATGAGCGATATTTATATATATTTGTTTAACATAGCGATATTCTGTATATATATGGATTCAAATTAGCGATATATATATATATATTTATTTATACAAGATAGCGATATTATATATATGTCCGTTTGAATTAGCGATATTCATGTATTCATGATATATATGTATGTTTGATTTAGCGATATTTAAAAGAAACCTTAGAATATCGCTATATCAAATAGCAATATACCTACTTTCACTCTTTTCCACCAACCGCCCCTAGAAGTGATCTTTTGGTGGTCAAACCACCTAAACATGCAAAAAATTCTTGTGTTGGTGGCATTGATGAGATGGTCCTTGGAAAATCCAAGTTCTCTACCTTGGAAAGGATCATCTCTTGCAACAGCTGTTTCAAGTATTTAAGTTAAAGAAGCTCAATCTGGTATACACGCATGCATGCATGCAGTATTGTTTGCAGTTATTTATGTGCTATATAATAAATTTTTCTTGGAAAGGAATGAGAATAGAAATTATAAATCTTTTAATTCATTAGCATTGACGAGGTATGACCCGAATCGGATAATCCGACCCGGTCCTTACCTATTATTTTATTATAAATAATTAATTATAAGGATTTGTTCTAGAACATTCCATCATGCATGGATAGGTCACGCAACCAAATCTCCAACTTTTTGGGAAGATCATGCAAATCCCTAACTTATCGGAGCCCATCCTAAGTTAGGGGAAACCCTAATAGCAAACTATAAATAGAGGTAAACGTATAAGGTATGGATCATCTTATTCTCATACAACTCTCTTCTTCATCTTTACTTTCGTACTCCCAAAACCGAGATTTATTCTCACGCCGGAGGGTGGTTACAGGAATAACCCCATTCCTGTAACGAGTCCTAACGGTGTTTCTATTTTGCAGCTAACTGTTCGGGTCACTGATAGTTGAAGTCTTAGTCGGATACTACCGTCAAGGTCAGTGTTTCTTCATTGGCGCCATCCGTGGGACCCTTTTCGGTAACAGTTAGATTGAACCCCATGGCAAGTGATCGGAACGTAGCAGTTACCCCAAACCAAACAATGACAGACAACAACCCGGTGTCGGGAGCAGGCCTTGTCACCACCGCAACGGCCTCACCGGCGATCACCAGGTCTCTTGACCTGGAGTTTGAGGCGGAAGGACCACCACCAGGTTTTACAGGCATCACCGCCGTCTCCTCTGGGACTACGGCGGCATATCTGTTTCCCTATACATCTTCATGGTTGCAGTCGGGGGAACCGAGTATAACCGGCGGTAACATGTTCACCCCACTGGCAAACACTAGCGTACAGATCTCACGTCTTAACTCTATGCCAGTTATTACATCGGCAAACCCAAGCACCGTTATACCACAGGCCAGCATGCCTCAGTATTACCAACCTTCGGTTACTTACGCCATGCCGCCCTTATGTTCCGCAGCACTAACAGCGGCACTGTCAACGCTACCTCACCAACCGGTGATCATGCCAGCAGGAATTATGAATGCTCCGGTCACGCCGGGCAATCAGGTATATTTCCCCGGGTACTATTACGCACCCCCGTACGGATATTTACCCCCATACGGTAACTCAATGTGCACGCCCCAGGGAGCCACACAAGGCCATACTCAATCGCCATATGCGGCTTATATGCCGCCTTGGTGGACTTTTCCAACGTCACAACCGGTTTACACTCAAACCCCGCCAACAGCAGAACCAGTTTATGATAGAGGGAACACATCCAGGCCCAGATTCTCTTCAGGAGGGGTTCCCAGTCCCATGCTAAACGTCACTTCGGCTCAACCCCCAGTCACTCAGGGTGTAAGCCAGAGCGGGATCGTCCTTCCAGTACAACCCATCAATGTAGAAGAAGATGAACTCACCAGACCTTACAAGCCAGTGGATGCGACCTTCAAATCCAAGTTCACCAGAAGAATAGCAGAAGCTCCTATCAAGGAGAAACCCAAGATGCCTCAAACTGTAGGTAAATACGATGGTCTAGGTGACCCTGATGACCATCTTAACCTATTCAAAAGTGCAGGGGAGGTAGCCTGTTGGTCCATACCCCTATGGTGTAAAATGTTTGTGCAGACGCTGGTAGGCGTGACACGGGTCTGGTGGGATAGTCTACCCACTGGGGAGATTGACAGTTTTGAAGATCTAGAATCCAAATTCATCTTGCAGTTCAGCCAGCAGCGCAGGCACACGAAGGATAGGAACGAGCTCCTCCACATCCGCCAGCGAGACAATGAAACGGTGGAAAATTTTATTGTTAGATTCAACAAAGAGAGCCTGGCAATCCGGGGTGTAACGAACGATCTAGCATGTGGAGCCTTCCTACAAGGAGTGAACGACTACGAGTTGTTGAGAACACTTCATGGAAGGGATGGCGTACCGCCAACCATCGATGAAATACTGCGGATAGCTAAACTTTATGTCATACAAGAAAAGGCAGTAGCCACCAGTCACGTGGCCAATAGGAAAAAGGAGGCTCTGAAAAACCAAGAAGACAGGGAACAGCGAGGCTCTAAAGGTAGGGGTAGAGGAGATCGATACCAAAGGAACGACAAGACGGACTCGCGGTATGATAGACCCAGAAGCGCCTATTCAAGGAATGAGTCCTCGAAACCTCGATCCGACTACCCCAACCTGAGCAAGACACCGGCAGAGATCCTAGCTTCGGAGAATCTCAAGTTCAATCCCCCAAAGCCATTGAAAGATAACCCTAACAAAGACACAAGTAAATACTGTGAATATCACAAAGGGAGCGGTCATGATACAAACGACTATTTTCAGCTGAAGAAGCAGATTGAATATTTTGTGAAAGCGGGTAAATTGGCACACTTAGTAAGGGATATCAAGCAGGGCACGCCGGCCATCAAGGAAGAGAACGATAAGGCGGCGGGTAAGAGACCGCGAGAACTGAATATGGTACACGCAGACAAAGGGAAAGGGGCAAAACGGAGTTTCTCCACGCTCGAACCCTGGATGTTAGCAACCATGACCATCGAACCTCGCGTGGAAGACTTACACCTCACTACGGACGCCCTGATGATATCCGCTGCAGTGGGAGACTACCGCATGAGGCGAATCCTGGTAGATACCGGAAGTTCAGAAGACAATATCTACGAACACTGTTTTAACAGAATGCAACCAGAAGACAAAAAGCTGCTTGAATCAGTACACGCCCCCATTAAAGGTTTCACAGGGGAAAAGGTTGACCCTATTGGTCAGATTACTTTCCCGGTCACATTCGGACAAGAGCCTCGAGAAAGAACCATACTCCTAACATTACTTGTGGTACGTGCTGAATCGTACCACAATGTGATCATCGGAAGGTTCACTTTGGGAAAATTAGACGCCATAGTCTCTACGGCGCGAGGTTTCATGAAGTTCCCTACCCCGTGGTGTGTCGCAACAGTGTTTCGCGACAAACTATGGGAGGTATCAAACGCCAAAAGATGTCGCCAGGGCCCCACCGGAGCCGTGGGCCCAGAGAGATGGGTATTAAGCACACGCCATCCAGACCAGACAGTTACAATCGGAGACAGCCTCTCCCCTGAGGTTAAAAACGATTTGAAACAGCTGCTGAGAAGGAACGTCGATGTCTTCACTTTCGAACATTCTGATATGACGGGTATACCCCGCGATAAGGCAGAACACAAGTTAGCAACACTCCCAGGCATTAAGCCAGTCGCACAGGGTAAACGCAGTATGGCCCCGGATAGAAAGGCAGCAGTTGTCAGAGAGGTACGAAAATTGGTGGAAGCCGGAATCCTTAGAGAAACACGGTACCATACGTGGATATCAAACCCGGTGATGGTAAAGAAGACAGACGGCACATGGCGAATGTGCATTGATTTTAAAGATCTGAATAAAGCATGCCCCAAAGACGGGTACCCACTACCTGAGATGGACTTCAAGGTTGATTCCCTGGTCCCCTACAGGTATAAATGCTTTTTAGACGCGTATAAAGGATACCACCAGATTAAGATGTCCAAGGATGACGAAGAAAAAACGGCGTTTCATACTGATATCGACATCTTTTGCTACACGAAGATGCCTTTCGGTCTACGAAATGCCGGGGCCACTTACCAGCGACTCATGGACAAAGCTTTCGAAACACAAATTGGCATAAATTTGGAAGTATACGTTGATGATCTTGTGATCAAAAGCAGGGAAGAGAAACAAATGTTAGAAGACATTGAATAAACTTTCCAAAAGCTTAGAGAATACAACATCAAACTCAACCCCAAGAAATGCTCTTTCGGGGTAGAAGAAGGAAAGTTCTTAGGCGTGGTTGTCACCCGGGACGGCTTTAAAGCTAACCCAGAAAAGGTAGCCGCCATAACGCGGATGCCCTCTCCAAGAACTTTGAAAGAAGCGCAGGCATTAAACGGACGTTTAGTCGCGATCAACAGATTCTTAGCAAGACATGTTGAGAGATCTTTGCCGTTTATTTAGACATTAAAAGACTGCCTCAACAAAAAGAATTTCAAATGGACCGGTGAAGCGGAAGAAGCCCTGCTAGACATGAAACGTTTCATAGAAAAATTACCCATGCTGACAGCGCCGTCTCCTAATGAAGTGCTTGAAATGTATTTGACAGCAGCCCATAACGTGGTAAGCGCGGTACTCATGGTGGAAAGAGACGGGAAGCAGACACCCATATATTACATCAGTCGAGTATTGGCGGGACCCGAAACGCGGTACCCAACCCTTGAAAAATTGGTCTTGGCATTAGTTCACGCCACTCGGCGATTGAGAAGATATTTTCAAGCACACCGCGTACAATTCCTGATGAATTACCCGCTACAGCAAATCTTGCACAAGCCAGAAATCTCTGGGAGACTGGCCAAATGGGCGATTGAATTAGGCGCTTTGGATATTGAATACAGAAAACGAACAGCAGTCAAAGGGCAGGTAATCGCCGACTTCTTAGCTGAGATCCCTGAAGGGGAAACTATAGTGGACCCCGCCATCCGGGATATCCTGGAATCCAGCACTGCCCGACAGACCTGGAAACTTTATACTGACGGGTCATCAAGTGGAAAAGGATCAGGGGCGGGACTAATGTTGATAAGCCCAGATAAAATCAGACTAATGTACGCCCTACGCTTTGACTTCGAATGTTCTAACAATGAAGCATAATATGAAGCGCTACTCGCTGGTTTAAGAATGGCCCAATCTATGGGAGCCACGCGGGTCGACGCATATGTCGATTCCTTATTGGTTAATAATCAAGTGAATGAGACGTATGAAGCCAAGGATGAATCGATGGCAAAGTACCTAGCAAAAACAAAGGAGCTCATGGCTTCTTTCGAAAATGTCACACTCAATCACGTTCACAGGGGAAAAAACCAAATAGCGGATGCTTTGAGCAAACTCGCCACCTCGGGCATGGAAAAAGAAGTAAAGGTGGAAACATTGCAGTCACCCTCAATTGAACCCCGAAACGTCTCCGCCATCGCAGCGGAGGAACCTTGCTGGTACACCCCGATACTAAAGTTCCTTACTAAAGGGGAATTACCCTCCGCTAGGGGCGACGCTCAGAAAATACAAACAAAGGCACTGCAATATGAAGTAAACAGTGGCGTCCTATATCGGAAGTCATACTTGGGACCACTCCTGCGGTGTGTCTCCCCGGTGGAAGCTAAGTACTTGATCCAGGAAATTCATGCAGGTATATGTGGCATCCATGCCGGCCCACGGGCGGTTGTAGCCAAAATTCATAATGCCGGGTACTACTTGCCCGGGATGCATGAAGACGCGGTGCAAGAACTTAGAAAATGTCGTAGTTGTCAGAAATTCGCCCCTCAAACGCTCAGGCCCAAAAACAACTTAATCCCGGTTACAGCGGCCTGGCCTTTTAAAAAATGGGCGGTGGATATTGTTGGGCCATTCCCGTTAGCTCCCGGAAGGCTAAAGTACTTAATCGTGGCAATCGGCTACTTTACCAAGTGGGTAGAAGCCAAACCTTTGGCTAAAATCACGGCGGATAACGCTAAAAAGTTCCTTTGGGAACACATAGTATGCCGTTTCGGATTACCACTATACCTGGTGAGCGACAATGGAACACAGTTCACAGACAAAATTCTGCAAGAATGGTGCGCCAACCTCCAGATCCAGCAAATCTTCACGTCAGTAACCCATCCCCAGGGAAACGGCCAAGTAGAGCGGGCGAATAGGAGTTTGCTGGATGGCATTAAAAGAAGACTAGATTATGAAGGAAGTTCTTGGGTGGAAGAACTGCCAAATGTCCTATGGGCACACCGGACAATGCCCAAGACTAGCAACAACGAAACCCCTTTCAGCCTAACCTACGGTGCATAAGCAATGATACCTGCCGAGGCGGGATTGCCATCATTACGTCGCCTTACTACCGGTGATGATAATGATAGGCTGCTAAGGGAAGGCCTGGATATACTCGAAGAAAGGCGAGAAGACGCCGCCATTAACGAGGCAAAGTACAAGAAAACATTGGAAAAGTACTACAACAAACGCTTAGCACAGCACACCTTCAAAGAAGGTGATTACGTCATGCGAGACAACGAAGCCAGTAGAGCGGAACCCGCAGGAAAATTGGGACCCAACTAGGAGGGTCCCTACGTCATTCAAGAAGATTTGGGCAAAGGGGCCTACCACCTGTCCAGATTAGACGGCACCGCTATACCGCGCAGCTGGAACATAGCCCAATTGAAAAAATGTTATCTGTAATGCCTTGCTCCTAACAGCGAAAGCGCATTTTTCTTTTTTCAATAAACAAGTGTAATTCATCCACAGCGATGTCGCTTCTGTTCATCTAAGTTTGAGTTCAATAAAAGTTATCTCCTTTTGTTTATTCTCATTACTTAAACATACAATAAAATTTACCAACGCAAACAAACTGCACATAACGGTAAACAACAAAAGTACCCTTAAACACGATATATTTTCATACACATCAGTCATGGGGTCAAAATATACAGCGCTGAAAGCGGGTATCTTGGTAATAGATATGCTAACCGCTACAAAAAGATAGGTATTTTGGTAATAAATACATACGAACTATCTTACACAAACCAAGTACTTGTCCCCGTTGTTAAAAACCAACACGTGGGAACCAAAAAAGAACATGTTCTAACACCTACTTGTGGGAACAGGTCACCATCACCTCTGCAGGGGTATGTAGCACCTTACCACAATCCAGCACACCAGGATCAACGGCCAAGTCATCGGTCGATCCTCCAACCACCGGTGGAGTTACCACCCCCGGGTCATCAACAGAAGTTTTTACAGCACAACCACCACGACGACGCTCATACACTAAATGGCATCGTTGAACATGATCAGCCGGGATGATTTGCATCAGATTATCAGCCGATAGTGATGCCATATTAGTGTCAGCTGGCAAAGGATCCTCGTAAACAACACTCTGGCACGCACGGTTCACCCGGGAGGGAACAACATTAGGTGCTCTCCTTCTCCAAATCATCGACTTTGTTACCGGAGTCTGTAGTTGAACCAGACCGTCGGCGGCATCCAAACGCCAGAAAATATCGGAAAGTCTCTGCCTATAAGTTCTCCGGCTCATATTTTCGAGTTACCAAATTCGGAAAAAAGAACCATAATTTATAGAAGGGCAAACAGTTTGACAGAGATGACGATAGCAACATTAATGGTAAATAATCATTACGGGTCAAGTCACCGCATTTCAGAAGAATGGTGGCGGCATACATCAAGACATTAACATTAAATGTCTGACAAACTACTTAGATATTTTCGCAAAAACCAAGATTAAACAGTGTCATTACAAACGGCATGAGAAGGTAACATACATATATGAAACAAACTACCTATTCCTCTTCGGACTCTTCCGCGGGGTCCAGCATCGCATGCAAAGACTCGATGCCCTCTTCATTCACTTTGTCCATTAAGTCGGCATACTCAGGCAATGGCTCGTTGTACGCTGCCTCCAATGCATCAGCCATGTCACCCTCAAACTTGCCCCTGGCCACATGGAAATCAGAAGGCATTTTTTCCGATTGGCGACAGTCAAAGTATCCTTTATAAACGCCATTATGGTGACCGGATTGGTATGCAGCAGCGGAGAGGCGGTTTAGCAGAACGGTAAAAGACGCTGATTGGCGAAGGTATTCAAACGCCCCTACTAACCCGTTGGTTATCAACCAATTCCTGTAGCCCCGCCCCGCATCGCAGCCAGTTGGCTAGTTAAGCTATCCACTTCAACATTCGCTTGCTCCAGGGCACTCACCACCTCCTTCAGGCGTGCAGCAGAGGATTGAGTAAGTGTATTTCTTTCAAGAACTAGGGAATCACAATGTTGTTGGAGTTCCCTAAGTTGCCCTTCCCGCTCCTCCAGTTCCGCTTGCTTAGCCAGGGCTTTCGCGTTGGAAGTCTCCACCTCAACGGTCAAAGCTTGATAGCGCTCCTGCACCTGAGACACAATGTCAGTGTCAATTCGGAATTTATCCACAAGAGCAGTCATCTCAGATCTCACCTTCTGAGCTTCGCTAACAGCTTTACGCTCTAACTCCTCCTACACACTTTTAGCGTGCGAAATGACCCGGTCTTTCTCCGCTATGTCTCGAGCCCACATAAGTCGCTCCTCAGCAAGGTGGGCAGTCACCCTCTTCAAATCATCCTCAGCTTTGTTTTTCTCCGATAAAAACTGACTCTCCCTCAACCCAACGGCTTGAAGCTGACTCCCCAGGTGGTATTTCTCATCTTTGAGTTCCTCGATAAGGGCCCGCGCCTGGTGGAGTTCATTGTTGTCATGCATCCACCTACGCCGGATCTCTGAAAGCCTCCGGGGCTGACTAACAGAATCCACAATCGCAGAATTCATTAAATTCTCGTTGTTCATCCCCTCAACATACGCCACCTCTGCTGGAGGATAAGCCCGCTCAACCCAGTGCTGAACAATCGGGGGAATGATCAACCTAGAGGACTCCGCAATTTTCCACTGGGGCTGGTAGCGCTTATCCCGATTGTTGGGATCCCAATTGATGGTAGGTAAATAAAGATCATCACCCAGGCGGGCTCCATCGTCAGCAATGCCACTGCTGGATCCCCCAGTATCACCAGCAGCGTGATCCCCCGCACTAGTCGCCTCGTGGGCCAGAGATACAGCAGACATTTCTTTCCCAGTAGCGGAATATATACTCAAAGGATAATCAAACATAGCGGAAGGGGCGACACTCGAGGTCAGTGGCGTGGAAACCGGGCTAGCTGTTACAGTCACAGCAGCGGTAAGTATAGGCGGCGACATGACACAACTAGCAGCGGCGGTAACATGCGCCGAAGGTGTAAGATCTGAAAGGCTGCTAGCAATGGGAGGTACCGCCCCCACAGATGACAAGGGCGTGGTTGTCACATTCGCAGTCTGAACCTCACCAGTAGTACCTGCATAAAAAACAAGCTTCAGTCACACGAAGCTCATAATTCACAATGACATTCGAAGACAAAACACACATACCAATTGGCAGGGCATAGGCGGCTTGCATAGCCTCAAACGTAGTAAGCGTGGGAGTAATAAACACCTTTCGCTTCTTCGCCACATGGGTGGGGCTTGTCATTATAGCGGTAGTAGTATCATCCTTGGTGAGTGCCGCACCCCCAGCAGAAGATGTGGCCGCCCCAGCTGCCATATATTTCCTACCAGTAACCTTTATCCGGGTTGGTTTCTTCTCTGGAAGGATAACGTTACTACCCCCGCTGAGGGTAGGGGGAAATGTAGGCAATAGGATCCGTAGGCAGAGCAGGTAATAAAAACTGATCGAGGTGAACTTTCAACACATCAGGCTCCTGTTCGTCAAGCACGCGGCCCGCGGCTCTCAACGCCAGATGCCGCGGAGGATCAACAAAGTCAAACAAGCTCCATTCCCCTGAAAGATACACATATGTTATCTTCAAAAATGGCAAAATACATGACTAGTAAAATTTATGAGTACCTTCATCATCCCTTCGAAATGAGGGATACTGCTTGATATCACGCCACATTAGACTCATCCCCACCATTACCAGGGCTCCTTCTGGGATTACTATACACTCGAAAGGGCGGTCACACAGTCTTGTATATAGGGCGTTTGAAATATAAGCATCTTCAGAAGGACTATCGTCCTTCACCTTGTCTTTTGGTCCCATGTTTCTCCAATGCATCTCGCCGGGAATTACAGAGGCATCGATATAGAAAAAATTCTTTTTCCAATCTTTGTCCCTGGAACTGGTAGGGATATCCCTCAGACAAGTTGCATCGGTATCTCTCCGGTCAAAGGTGAAAAAGGGGGATTTCCACACAAGCACAAAGAAAACCCTAAACACAATAAGTTCCGGAATGTGCCCTAAAGCCGCACAAGCAAACTCAAACTGTCGAAGTTTCACCAATCCTAGTGGGTGTAGTTGGGAGATGTGAATACGGTAATGGTCAAGAACCAATTTGCAAAATTTGGTAATAGGCAGCCGGAAATTGCAAAATTTAAAGAAATCGCTAAACAGTGTGATTTTACCCTCCTTCAACGGAAACGCTGTGTCCATTCTTGACGGCAACACGGGATTCCACTCAGCCCTGATCCCGTAATCTTGCATAAGGTTGTTATAAGACACGATTCCCCATTTGCAGAACAGGGCATCAGAACTGGCTGGGGCAGGGGAGGAAGATTCAGCGGTCTTAGAGGCCATTTTGTTTGAAATAAGTGAAGCAACAGATGGCGTTGTGAGGAAATGTGCTTCAAATCTGGCAAACAGGGGTACTATTTATACGAGAATGTAACTTTTCAAATTCGAAAAGAGGAAGGGACGGAGATACGCGTCAGAGCAGGGTAAACACAGTTGTCATCCCAATGATGGCCTAACTGTCACGTCCTATCCCATCGCCGCCGTTTTCTCATAACACATTATGGCACTCTAGTCTATAAAATTTGCCCTCAATAGGGTATACTGATTTTTTCTTTCTTCTAGTCCGATCTCATGAATTTCATTTCATAACTTCGGACTGGGCGGACATGACGAGGTATGACCCGAATCGGATAATCCGACCCGGTCCTTACCTATTATTTTATTATAAATAAATAATTATAAGGATTTGTTCTAGAACATTCCATCCTGCATGGATAGGTCACGCAACCAAATCTCCAACTTTTTGGGAAGATCATGCAAATCCCTAACTTATCGGAGCCCATCCTAAGTTAGGGGAAACCCTAATAGCAAACTATAAATAGAGGTAAACGTATAAGGTATGGATCATCTTATTCTCATACAACTTTCTTCTTCATCTTTACTTTCGTACTCCCAAAACCAAGACTTATTCTCACGCCGGATGGTGGTTACAGGAATAACCCCATTCCTGTAACGAGTCCTAACGGTGTTTCTGTTTTGCAGCTAACTGTTCGGGTCACTGATAGTTGAAGTCTTAGTCGGATACTACCGTCAAGGTCAGTGTTTCTTCAAGCATACATGTTAAAACGTACCCATGAACATGCTAGCTAGAGGTGTAAGATAATTAAATCTCCTCAAATGATACCTTTTTGGAAAAATATTATGTATTAAAGTATTAATTATTGTATTACTCGATAGTATTGAAGCTTTGAATTAAAAGCAGGTAACATTAATCACAAAAGATGGTTCCAATTCGTAAAAAAAAAAATCAAGGATTAATAATCAATTAATATTAAAATTGTGTCAGTGTCAGAAATTTATATTTATCTACATACGTACCAGAGAAAACATGGACAACAATAACAAAACCCAAGCAAGATTTCTTGAATGAAAAGATCCATATATGTTGCAGACTGAAGATGCTGGTGAGCACCTACAATTGAAAAGCTTGACATGATATATATATAAGTAATGGGAGAAAACCTTCTTAATTGAGAAGACCTAGAAAACTCTAACCTCCCGACTTTTTTTTTTTTTTATGAAAAAAATCACACATGTGATATACATGTTTTTAAGAGTTTTAGGCAAAAAAGAAAAGCGCCGAGAGTTGCGCAACGCGACTGTAACATATGTTACACATGATTGTTACATTTACACAAAAACTTGTTTATTTTTTTTAAATCTGTTTGGCGTTTAATTTATTTATTTTTTTGTTGCTCAAAACCCTTGAAAACAGGTATATTACATGTGTGATTTTTTTTTTTCGAAAAAAAAAATGTTCGGAGCTTAGAGTTACCTAGGTTTTCTCAATTAAAAGAGTTTTATATCTATCATTTCATTTTACATATATCATTGTATAAAATAAACGGCCAACAAGAAACTGGAAAAGCTTGACATATACTCGAAGGCTACGAGTAAAAAGTTGTGTAAAAGTAAGTACCTACCACTTATATTGACTGAGGCATGCAGAGGTAACCAAAGCAATCTGCAGTAGTTTTAACTCTCATGTAGACATTTGTATTTTGATTATTTGCTGGAGCTGAAACATAGTTATGCAACATGCATGTGTTTCTTATTTGATTGGCTTGCTTGCTTTAAGGGAAGTGCCGTTTTAGAGTAAATTACGTTTTTGGCCCCTGTGGTTATATCAGTTTTACTCTTTTGGCCCAAAATAAGAATTTCTAACAGATCAGCCCCCATGGTCCTTATATCTAACTGTTTTGGCCCCTAAGTCTAACCAACCACTAACTCAGGTTACTTTATGGGTCACATGCATGTCACATGATGGGTAAAATTGTAATTTTACCTCCCCCTTCATCCTGATTTCTTTTTAACCCAGATCTTCAACCAAACATCATCATCTTCATCTCTTTCCTTCCCCTCCACTTTCTCAAAACACTAATCCCAACTTCCCATTTTTTTTCTACAACACTCACACCTTGTGTGTGTAGTTACCAGATTATGTGTACTAGATTATGTAGTTACTAGATTATATAATCATCAAATATTAATATTCAATCCACCTTATCCTCTATGAACAAACACTCTCTCTGGTTCTCTCTCTACTCCGTCACTTTACCACCACCACAAACTCCTTCCACCATCACCACCATTCTTCCTCTCTACACTACACCGCCCCCACAGCACCACCAACCATCATCGCCCCACCTGCTATCCATCAGCGCCACCACCAGTCCCCACCAGCCACCACCGCCTCCACCATGATACCCAAATCTCTTAGCAACCGGGTCTCCAGGAACCTGATCTGGATCTGATGACTTTGGAGTCAACGAGGTTTGAAGTTGTACGCAGATAATCTCTCATCCATTCGTTGAATTTTGTACACAGATAAAACACTTTTTGAAACTTTCATTGCTAATAACTATTATTTGGAATTTGGTGATTTTAGAATATGGGAATTTGGAATTTGTACGCAAATGGGGCATTAGAAATTTGATGATTTAAAATTTGGGAATTAGGGTTCTTAATGATTTATTAAAAAAGGGTGGGGGGTGGGTTTGTTCAGATGATTTGGGGATTTTTTGTTTGTTCAGATGATTTGGGGATTTTTTGGTTGTTCATAGATTTGGGGATTTTTTGTTGAATCTGGTCCAGGTGATGTAATTGATGGTGATGTTGGAGACGGTGGAGTGGTGATGGTGGGTGGTGTTTTTGTTGAATCTGATTCAGGCGATGTAATCTGGTTCAGGCAATGTAATTAATTGATGCAGAGGAGCGAATAACCATTCATGACTTATAGCCAAATTTACAATCTAGTAACTACATAATCTAGTAATTAAAACTCTGAATGATGGTTTCATGGTTTGTAACTTTCAGTGGTTTGAAAGTGGTTTGAAGATTGATTTCTTGTTCTGATTGAAGATGATGATGGTTAAAGGTGATGGGTTAGAAGATGATGATGATTGAAGAGGGTAGATGATGGAGAAGTGATGAAGAAATCTGCAAATGATGGTTGAAGGTGATGGGTTAGAGATGAAGATGATGATGTTTGGTTGAAGATCTGGGTTAAAAAGAAATCAGGATGAAGGGGGAGGTAAAATTACAATTTTACCCATCATGTGCAACCCATGTGACCAAGAAATTAACCAGGGTTAGGGTTTGGTTAGACTTAGGGGCCAAAACAGTTAGATATAAGGACCATGGGGGCTGATCTGTTAGAAATTCTTATTTTGGGCCAAAAGAGTAAAACTGATATAACCACAGGGGCCAAAAACGTAATTTACTCGCCGTTTTATTATATATATTACATTTTATTACTATACATTCAATTCATTTATTTTTATAGGGATAAGGGTTGTATGTTAAAAGAAAATATAATCAATTATATATGTAGTGAAAAAATGATACCTAATGTAAAAAGTGTAAGAATCATATTGGTGTTGACACATGGTCATGTATTTTTTTTAATCGCAAAAAGAGATGTATCATAATCTCCTAATAAATCCACATGGTATCATCTTATTCTAACATGGTTGATACGGGCCGTATAAGGTTATACGGCCCGTATAACCTTATACGGCCCGTATCAACCATGTTGGCACAGCCTTTGTCGGTTCACTTTATTCTATACGGGCCGTATAACCTTATACGGCCCGTATCAACCATGTTAGAATAAGGTGATACTGTGGTCGTATATATATTATACGACGATGTTATACGGCTCGTATATATCGATACGACCCGTATACAATGATTTTCGTTTTTTGATTGTTTTATTACTATTTGACGCGACGTATTATTACTCGATTCACGTGTGATTAGACGTAAGATTCTCCGATTCGATGTTATATTCCTCGAATCTCGTGCGAGTTATGTGATTAGACGTTAGATTCCTCGATATTCGTGCGAGTTATTTGATTCGACGTTAGATTCCTCGATTCGCGTGTTAATCATTTGAAACGATGTAATATTCCGTAAAATTCTCTATATAAACGACACTAATTTCATTCATTTTCATTCGACTTCTATTCATTTCTTCTATTTTTCTCTGTATTCAAATTATTTACGCTATAATGTCGGGTTGGGGTGACTTTTTTAATGTGTTTGGTAACGAGACGAATCAGGGGAGTTATGATAACAATGAAGATAACAAAGCGGGCATGTTTGATCTGAATGCTCCGTTCGATCCCATTCTTGCGTCTAATTTAGGTCAGGATACTTGGGGTTTGGATGCCATTCAGCCTAATTATGCTGGTTATTATCAATCGCAACACCCGGTTAATTTTGAAGCCCCTCCTGTTAGTGTTGGACCGCCGACTGATAGTTCTCATTCTCCTCCCATAAGTTGTGGACCGCCCGAGGGTCCAAATGCTGAACAGGAACGTAGTGAGTTTCAAAACGAGGTATAACATTTAATTATACGTTTATTTGTTGTACGTTAACTATTTTAGTGTTTTTACGTTTGATTTTGTTTTTATTAAAATCTTAGATTAGGGTTGCTCAACGAGTCGTTTTCGCGGGTTGGTGGGTTTAACCCGACCTGAACCTGAAAATTTTACACAAACCCGAACCCGAAAATCGTATCATACATAAGAACCCGAACACGACCCGAAGTTTCATGGGTTGACCCGAACACGACCCATTAAACCCGATTTTTTTTTATTTTTTTCTGAAATTAATATATTAAAGTTAAAATTTACTTAAAAACACAAATATATATATAATAATATCATATTTAAGTTATAAAATCTATGTTAATTTCTTTTTTTTAACTTATAATCATGGCATAAAAATACGCACCCCATTTAATTTATATATATTGTAAAAAAATATAATATAGTATAAATGTGTAACGGGTCAACCCGCCATCCCGACCATGTTGACCCGAACCCGACCCGTTAACCCAAACGGGTTCGCAGGTTCAACCTGAAACTGACCCGAACCCGTTTGTACTAAAACTAAACCGATGGGTTAATCATTTGCGTTAATCACTAATTGACACATATAAGTGTTTCCGTTAGAAATTCGCTAGCATGGATGAATTGGTAGAGTGGTGTAGAGACGTCAGACGCGTAAATGGCTACGCCCTCGTCACCAAACGCACCATCTACGATAAACCCCATAGCGGTCAGCCGGTAAAAATTTGGCTTACATGCGATTATGCCGGCAAGTACAAATCAACTGCCACGGTCAGACGCAGCAGGACTAGGAAAACCGGTTGCAAGTTCCAACTGGTCGGGACTTACAGAAAGAGGTTAGGTTACTGGGATCTAAGGGTTGAGGAAGCTAAATGTCACACCCCAACCGATGGCGGAAACATCGGGGCATGGCACTGAGCGAAACAGATTGTCCAGAAGTTTCCATAACAATTATCATTACCATTCAATTTAAAATAACATATCCCATACCATGTCTCAAACAGTAAACAAATTATTACACATAAAATCTAGGCAAATAATTCTGTTCTGACAACTCAGATTTAAAATAGAGCAATTGTTTATCTGCTTCTAGAGACCCTTGATTCAATTACTACAGACAACTATTTGTTGGGCTCTAAAGCTTTATTCTAGCTTCAAATTCCTATCATGTGTGCATCCTAAGCACCTGTCACATACGTTAAAATAAAGTCAATACATAAAATGTAAAGGTGAGCATACAAGTTTGATAATAGCATATAGAGTTCAAATTCGTTTACGCATAACCAGCACGTAGACATAGTGAAATGAAGCACGTTAGTTATCGACATAGATCCATCGATACCAATGACTGAGGGTTGACTGCCCGAGGCAGTTTGCAATACATGATTACCACCGTAATCCATGCAAGTAATTGTCCTTAACAACCCCCGCGAACGGGTGCTGAGTCCAAACTATAGTACTATCGTTGCTAAGGCAGGTAGACAGCATTCCATGTGTAAACATAACAAACAAGCATTCATAAGCCACGTATAACATGCATTATCAGTTAGCATTCAAATAGTATTGAGTAGTGTGATTGTTGTAGTTTGAATATTCGTAACGTATGTAACACCCAAAAGTGCGTAAAGCAAAAAGGGATCGAGTATACTCACAGCGGTTGATGGATTGAAGGGAGCGCTTAGCGAGTAAAGTTAGCCTGAATGGATTGATAGCATAATAAAAAGCGACGCGTAAACAGAAAACAAGTGTTGGAGAGTCGGACAGCTGGTCGATCGGACGGCTGACCGTTCGGTTGACAGTCCGCTCGGACCGCTGTCCGGTCGGTCGGTAGGCCGATCGGATGGCTGTTCGAGTGGATTGTTTCTTCCTTTGAGAAGGATGTGTTTGTGTATGATGGCCTGACTTTTGAAGTTTTCGTTGTAGCATTTGAAAACATTGAAGTACCTTTACCCTTCAGGTCAGTCGATCGGACGGCTGTTCGATCGGACGGCAACCCGACCAGTTAGGTATTTTAATGAATTGTAGTGATTTGCTTTGGATCGGACAGGTGTTCGATCGGACAGGTGTTCGATCGGACAGCTGACTGATCGGTTGGCAAGTCAACAATAGTCAACAACTTTAAATAAAATGCAAAGTATGGTGCAGTGGATCGGATAGATGATCGATCGAACACATGCATGAACACCCATGACGGGTTCTTAGCAGGGTGTCACTCCTAGTGCATCGAACATGTTGAAAAATCGATTAAGTGTTGAAGTATAGTATCTCATGATCCGAAGAGTAATCCGATCAGACAGTAGTCCGATCGAACAACAGTTCTTTCAATACTAGTCTTCAAAATAAATTGATTAAGTGTGGGACCATGTGTTAACCGATTGGCTGGCCAGTCGATCGGCTGACTATCTGATCGGCTGGCTGTCCGTTCGGACAGCAGTCCGATCGGTCAGCACCCTGACGTGATCAGCCTATTCGTTTAACACTTGGTTGTTCTGTTTGTTTATCATTTTATTGAGGTATTTTGACAACGAGTCGAACCATAGATCCCTCGTCCTTACTTGGTCCCCCTGGTCGGACAGGAATCACCCAAATCCGGCCGTTGAACTGTTTGGAACGGAGTTTAACGTTTAATCCCGAAATCGGTTAACCTCGTGGATAGAATCCGGATCTTGAGCCATGCAACCACCGGAGTGATTTGTAAGCCGGCACAGGCTCCGTTTCTATCGGTTTAAAGGCATCGAGGGAAAAAGAGTTGAAAGAAAGTTGGAAAATCCATCTTTCAATCCTTTTCACCGTGTATAAGTTTAGATCAATGAAAGATCTTTGTTTGTTTATGTGGAAATCGGCTAGATCCAAGTTATTCTTGGTGGATTGAAGCCAACACATGAAGTTCTTCAAGAACCCATGATGACATCATCCTAGAACACTTGAATCTTGATGATTTCATGGTTAAAAGTTAAGATTTGAAAGGTAGAAAGGTGTAGGAGTGCGTGTAGATCAAGAAAGTACAAGATTTAGGACGAAAACTTACCGGAATCGAGAGGAATCAGCGAAAAGGATGAGTTAAGCGTGCTCGTCGAACAGAGGTTTCCAAAAGTGGAAAGGATGATAATGACAGGGGTATTTATAGGATGCCAAATGGGGAAAGTGCTGGCCGATCGGCCAGGCAGCTCGATCGGACAGCCTGTCCGATCGGACAGCAGTCCGATCGGCTGGCTGTTCGATCGGCTGGTAGCCTGATCGTTCAGCTGCACGTTTCGAGTGTTCGGTGCGACGATTTTTGATATTTCAATTTTGGTTACGAGCGGTTCGATACGATAGGGTTTGCTAGTCAAATTACTTTTAATCCCAACCACTCATATCTTGCGCTATCCTTTCTCCACTAATTATCATAGTTCGATTGTGATTCGAGTTCGATGTCGATTGAGTTCGATTGCATTTCGAGTTTCGATTGATTTCCACAACATACAAAATTAAAACATGTGCAGGTAACACGTAAGGCACATACACACGTATAAGAATAATTAAAATACGTAGTTCGAGTGGCGATTTGATTCGATGTCGATTCGATTAGCATAGTTTGATTATCGTTTAGTTAACTTTATCGCATTGTTACTTCCTATAGTTCACAGTCGTAAGTCGATTGAATATCGATAATCATACGTCGATTATTGTAGTTAAAGACACTTACTCCACATAATAGCTAAAACAAAAGAAATCTATTATTAATCAGCTGTACGAAATCGGTCGTTGACTTTGACCTTGACTTGACTTGACTTCTCGAAAACACGGGGTGTTACAGCCTCCCCTTGTTTAGGGAATTTCGTCCCGAAATTAGGCTGGAAGTTGTACAACACCGTGAATCACGTTTGAGAACTTTCTCTTTCTAGACTTTCTCTTTAAATAACTACGGGTACTTCGCCTTCATGTCGCTTTCGAGTTCCCAAGTGAACTATGCGCCTCATTTGCCTTCCCATCGGACTTTCACAATAGGAATGCGAGAGCGTCTGAGTTGCTTGGTTTGGTGATACCAAGTGAAGTGTAATGTTTCGTTCACTTGCAGATCATCGAGTGGAACGTGTAAGTCGTGGTCGGCTAGGCACTTTCGGAGGTTTGACACGTGGAAAGTCGGGTGGACGTTACTAAGTTCCTCCGGTAGTTCGAGTCTGTAGGCGACTTTTCCGATCCTTTCCAGAATCTTAAAAGGTCCAACATATCGAGGCGCGAGCTTTCCTTTCTTGCCGAATCGGACCACACCCTTCCAAGGTGATACCTTTAGGAGTACGTAGTCACCAACGTCAAATTCAAGGGGCTTGCGTCGTCTATCGGCAAAACTTTTCTGTCGATTCCGAGCTTTAACCAGGTTGTCTCGAATTTGGAAAATCTTGTCTGTTGTTTCTTGTAATAGCTCAGGACCGGTTAATTGCGAATGGCCGATCTCATGCCACACAATAGGCGATCGACATCTTCTTCCGTATAAAGCATCGAATGGTGCCATTTGAATGCTGGAATGATAGCTGTTGTTATACGAGAATTCGACTAACGGCAGGTATTTGTCCTAATTACCACCGAAGTCTATGACACACGAACGGAGCATGTCTTCAAGAGTACGAATCGTTCTCTCAGTCTGACCGTCGGTTTGGGGGTGGAATGCGGTACTTAGATTTAGCGATGTACCGAGTGCCATTTGAAATGTTTCCCACAGTCGCGAGGTAAACCGAGCATCACGATCAGAGATGATGTCACTAGGCGTCCCATTATTACAAATGATCTCGTCGGTGTAGATTCGGGCTAATCGTTCTACCTTGTAGTCTTCTCGTATCGGAAAAAAGTGAGCTGATTTAGTCAATCGGTCAACCACAACCCAAATGCTGTCGTGACCTGATGACGTGTGTGGTAGCTTAGTTATAAAGTCCATAGCTATACTCTCCCACTTCCACATGGGGATTGGTGGTTGTTCGAGTAAGCCAGAGGGTCTTTGATGTTCAGCCTTGACTCTTGCACAAGTTAGGCATTTTCCAACGTAGAGAGCAATATCCCTTTTCATGCCCGGCCACCAATACTTGTAACGAAGATCCTGGTACATTTTGTCGGCACCGGGATGAATAAAATACCGGGATTTGTGGGCTTCGTCCATCAAGACTTGTCAAAAATTGGTCCGTTTAGGGATCCAAATTCGGTCCAGAAAGTGGAATATCCCATTCGATTTTCTCACAAGCTGGGCTCCATCGTGGTAGATTCTTTCCTTCTTCAGTGTGCGTTCGTTGAAACACGTGTGCTGAGCTTCGCGGATAAGAGTTTCGAGGTCGTATTGGGCTTGAACATTACGGGTGCTAAGCAGATAGCTCCGTCTGCTGAGTGCATCGGCAACAACATTTGCTTTGCCTGGGTGATAACGAATCTCACAGTCGTAATCGTTGAGAAGTTCTACCCATCGGCGTTGACGCATATTAAGTTCCTTCTGATTAAAGATATGCTGTAGGCTCCTATGATCGGTGAAGATCGTACACTTGGTACCGTACAGGTAGTGTCGCCAAATCTTTAACGCAAAAACAACTGCGCCTAGCTCGAGATCATGGATTGTATAGTTCTTCTCGTGAATTTTGAGCTGACGAGATGCGTAAGCTATAACCTTGTCCCGTTGCATGAGGATACAACCAAGACCAAGGTTGGAAGCATCACAATAGACAATGAAATTGTTGTTTCCGTCGGGCAATGTGAGAACGGGAGCATTGCAAAGCATGTGTTTAAGGGTTCGGAAGGCAGACTCTTGTTCGGTTCCCCAAACAAAAGGCTTGTCCTTATGCATAAGAGTGGTAAGTGGTACAGCGATCTTTGAGAATCCTTCGATAAATCGTCGATAATAGCCCGCTAGTCCGAGAAAAGAACGGACTTCAGACGGGTTTTTAGGCGTAATCCAACTCTTAACAGCTTCAATTTTCGCAGGATCGACGTGAATACCTTGACTATTAACAATGTGACCCAGAAACTGAACTTCCTCCAACCAGAATTCACACTTGGAGAACTTGGCATAGAGTTGATTTCCCTGGAGTAACTCGAGAACCAAACGTAGATGTTGCGCGTGTTCGGCTTTCGACTTGGAATAGATCAAGACATCGTCGATGAATACGATGACGAAACGGTCGAGATATGGTTTACACACGCGATTCATCAGATCCATGAAAACCGCAGGTGCGTTGGTTAAACCAAAGGGTATAACAACGAACTCGTAGTGGCCGTAGCGAGTGCGAAAAGCGGTTTTGGGTACATCCTCCTCTTGAATACGTAGTTGGTGATAGCCTGAGTGTAGATTGATCTTCGAGAAGCACGTAGAACCTTGTAGTTGATCAAACAAATCGTCGATGCGAGGTAGGGGATAGCGGTTCTTGATAGTTAGCTTATTCAATTCCCGATAGTCGATGCACATCCGGAACGTCCCATCCTTCTTTTTGATGAAAAGGACTGGCGCACCCCAAGGAGAGGTGCTCGGGCGAAAAAAGCCTTTCTCAAGTAATTCCTGGAGTTGGTTTGAGAGTTCGCGCATTTCGGATGGCGCGAGTCAGTAGGGAGCTTTGGCAATAGGGTTGGCTCCAGGAATAAGGTCGATACGAAAGTCGATATCACGACTTGGCGGTAGTCCGGGAAGATCCTCTGGAAAAACATTAGGAAATTCTCGAACCACTGAAACGTCCTTCACTTCCTTCTTTTCTTTCTTTTCCTTCTCCGCTACTACAATGTTAGCCAAGAAAGCCCTGTATTCCTTGCGGAGATACTTGCTAGCTTGAACACATGACATGAGTTTGAGACCTTTCGAAGTAGTATCACCGTATACACACAATAAATCACCATTCGCGAGCGAGCATCGGATCATCTTGTCGAAGCACACAACTTCAGCATGGTTTTCATGAAGAAAGTCCATGCCTACTATGACGTCAAAACTTCCAAGTTGCATCGGAATAAGGTCGATTGGAAGATGTGATTGTTGAGCTCAAGAGTACAATCACGAAGTACAGAATTAACGACGACAATTCTTCCATTACTTCAACATCGAACGTCGAGGAGAGTTGGGAGCGCTTACGACTAAGGAGTTTCTCGAATTTGAATGACACAAAGCAATTATCGGCTCCAGTATCAAATAAACATGAAGCATAAATACCATTCACAAGGAACGTACCATTGACCACGTTGTTGTCGGCTTGGGCTTGACGCACGTTGATGTTGAAAGTTCGTGCACGTGCTGCTTGTTGCTGCTGCTGCTGGTGTTGCTGCTGCTGGTGTTGTTGAGGCTGCTGCTGCTGAGGCTCTTGTTTCACAACCCTGTTTGGGCACATGTTGGAGAAATGGTTAGGATCGCCACATGCGAAGCAGGCTCTGGCTTTGACTGCGGGTGCCGGAGGAGCTTGTTGACCCTGAGGGGCGGTGAGTAAAGCTTGATGAGCAGGAGCTTGTCGAACATGGCAGTTGGTAGTAAAATGGCCGTACATATTGCAATGAGCACAAAAACGGCAAGCAATGGCAGTCGGGTGGTGGTAGGTACAAGTAGGGCAGAGCGGATGTGGCCTAGTGTATGCACGCTTTGCAGGCGGTGCATTTGCCACAGGCGCCGCTACTTGACGCTGTTAGGCTGGTACAGCTTGAATCGGTGCAGCAGTGATCGCACAGTTCTTGTTGCTGGAGTTGTTCTTTCTCTTGTTCTTCCTCTTGTTGCTCGATGTGGTGGTGATTTCAGCAGTTGGTGTGGCGGTGGTAGCTTGATGCAGGTGCTTTGAAGTTTTATCCCAGACACCAGCCTTGACCCGTTTGTCGTTGATTTCAGCGGCCAGTAGATAAGTTTCTTCGATCATCGTAGTCTTAGCCGCTTGAACGAAATCTGCGATGCAGTCGGGCAAAGCTCGGATGAACTTCTTGATGGCCATGTCTGGAGTCTTGACCTGATCGGGACAAATGATGCTGAGCTGTTTGAAGCGAGCAGTGAGAGCGGCGTTGTCACCTTCCTTCTGCTGTATGTGCCAGAATTCATAACTTTTGGCGTTCATGAGGAGGGCAGAATTCTTCCAGCATGACTTCCTTGAGCTCGTCCCATGACAGTCCGTAGGCTGCATCGTTCCCTCGCTTGTTCCTCTCGGCCGTCCACCAGTCTAGTGCACGGGACTGGAAAACGCCGGTAGTATTCAGAGTTCGGAGGTCATCGGGGCAACCACTCTGCCATAGAGTGACCTCAATGGAATCAAACCATTGGAATAGTGCAGTAGGACCTCCCTCGCCAGTGAATTCTTTTGGCCCACACGACTTGAATTGCTTGAAATTGAAGGACTTGTTGGTAGCTTTAGGAGCTTCGGTCCTTGACTCCTCAGATGATTTGCTGACGTTCTCGTAGACATCACTTACGGCCTTCGCTACCTACTTGGCGATGATAGCAGTAAGGCGTTTGTCTCTCTTCTCTTGACGAGAAAGTGTGTGACGGGACCCAGATGACATTGTCTGCAATAGACATCCTCACAGGACTCAACACAACGTATTCGAATATCACCTCACACATCTAACGTTTACTAAAGCTTAGGAACACGCGATGTAACATGTATCTCATAATCATATAAGCACATAATCACAGATTCACATATCACAGAGGCACATAAGCACGTAGAATCCACAAAAGCACATAATCATGTAATCACCAGATGCCGTCAGAATACAGAAACCTATCATTCACAGTCCGCGTTTTGTTCGAATATAGCGTTCGCATTTGATACATCGAGTCGTGTAGTATAAGCGTAGCATAAAGTCGTCCATAATTTAGCGATTTGTTAACGTTTTGAGGTAGAAATGTAAGGCGAGTTGTATGTGTCGATCGATGTGAAAGCAAAAATTGAGTAAATCTCCAAAACACATAAACAAGTAAACACACATATAGCACCTAAAATCAACGAATCATCAGAGTTAGCAGTTGCGGGCTCAAAATCGAAACACATAAAATTCGAGAAATAGATTGTCTGCGGCTAGTAGACTTCGACTAACCAAAGTGGTTCGACTATTCACAAAGATCCGTTGTGCACATTTAACCTTCAGGACGGTGCCTTTGCCTCGATTCTTGGGCATTTGGCACGCATTCCGTTAGTCCTATCGTGACTTCAGGTCGTTGGAGTCCGTCGAGACTTTGGTGAGAGTTTTGTAAAACCAAAATGAGTCAGGAATAGCTATCAAGGTTCGGGTTTCACCCCTGACTTAACAACTTTTGCTCCTGAGCTTTAATAAAATAGAGGAGATTATTCATCAAAATACGGATTTCACTCCTGATTTGGCATAATTCTCCTTGTTTGTAGATAAAATGCGGGTTGATTAAGCAATTTTAGTCGAGAGTTTGCGGTTTTCACACCTAATCTCGGCTTAATCGCTCATTCATAGCTGAAAATTCGAGTGCAGTGAAAGTGTAGCATAAGCGAGAATAGTGAGAAATAAGCACGCATATAATCCCTACTGGATGTACTCAAGTCGGTCTGTTGGTTCCTAACTATAGACTAGGTATCTAAGACACCGACCCGGACTAGGTCGTGTATTGCCTAATTCCCTATAGTTATGGCTCTGATACCAATCTGTCACACCCCAACCGATGGCGGAAACATCGGGGCATGGCACTGAGCGAAACAGATTGTCCATAAGTTTCCATAACAATTATCATTACCATTCAATTTAAAATAACATGTCTCATACCATGTCTCAAACAGTAAACAAATTATTACAGATAATATCTAGGCAAATAATTCTGTTCCGACAACTCAGATTTAAAATAGAGCAATTGTTTATCTGCTTCTAGAGACCCTTGATTCAATTACTACAGACAACTATTTGTTGGGCTCTAAAGCTTTATTCTAGCTTCAAATTCCTATCATGTTTGCATCCTAAGCACCTGTCAAATACGTTAAAATAAAGTCAATACATAAAATGTAAAGGTGAGCATACAAGTTTGATAATATCATATAGAGTTCGAATTTGTTTACGCATAACCAGCACGTACACATAGTGAAATGAAGCACGTTAGTTATCGACATAGATCCATCGATACCAATGACTGAGGGTTGACTGCCCGAGGCAGTTCGCAATACATGATTACCACCGTAATCCATGCAAGTAATTGTCCTTAACAACCCCCGCGAACGGGTGCTGAGTCCAAACTATAGTACTATCATTGCTAAGGCAGGTAGACAGCATTCCATGTGTAAACATAACAAACAAGCATTCATAAGCCACGTATAACATGCATTAACGGTTAGCGTTCAAATAGTATTGAGTAGTGTGATTGTTGTAGTTTGAATATTCGTAACGTATGTAACACCCAAAAGTGCGTAAAGCAAAAAGGGATCGAGTATACTCACAGTGGTTGATGGATTGAAGGGAGCGCTTAGCGAGTAAAGTTAGCCTGAATGGATTGATAGCATAATCATAAGCGACGCGTAAACGGAAAACAAGTGTTGGAGAGTCGGACAGTTGGTCGATCGGACGGTAGTCCGATCGGACGGCTGACCTTTCGGTTGACAGTCCGCTCGGACCGCTGTCCGGTCGGTCGGTAGGCCGATCGGATGGCTGTTCGAGTGGATTGTTTCTTCTTTTGAGAAGGATGTGTTTGTGTATGATGGCTTGACTTTTGAAGTTTCCGTTGTAGCATTTGAAAACATTGAAGTACCTTTACCCTTCAGGTCGGTCGATCGGAAGGCTGTTCGATCGGACAGCAACCCGATCAGTTAGGTATTTTAATGAATTGTAGTGATTTGCTTTGGATCGGACAGGTGTTCGATCGGACAGGTGTTCGATCGGACAGGTGTTCGATCGGACAGGTGTTCGATCGGACAGCTGACTGATCGGTTGGCAAGTCAACAATAGTCAACAACTTTAAATGAAATGCAAAGTATGGTGCAGTGGATCGGATAGATGATCGATCGAACACATGCATGAACACCCATGACGGGTTCTCAGCAGGGTGTCACCTGATCGGACGGCTGTTCGATCGGGTGGCACTCCTAGTGCATCGATCATGTTGAAAAATCGATTAAGTGTTGAAGTATAGTATCTCATGATCCGAAGAGTAATCCGATCGAACAACAGTTCGTTCAATACTAGTCTTCAAAATAAATTGATTAAGTGTGGGACCATGTGTTAACTGATCGGCTGGCCAGTCGATCGGCTGACTATCTGATCGGCTGGCTGTCCATTCGGACAACAGTCTGATCGGACAGCACCCTGACCTGATCACCCTATTCGTTTAACACTTGGTTGTTCTGTTTGTTTGTAGTTTTATTGAGGTATTTTGACAACGAGTCAAACCATAGATCCCTCATCCTTACTTGGTCCCCCTGGTCGGACAGGAATCACCCAAATCCGGCCGTTGAACTGTTCGGAACGGAGTTTAACGTTTAATCCTGAAATCGGTTAACCTCGTGGATAGAATCCGGATCTTGAGCCATGCAACCACCGGAGTGATTTGTAAGCCGACACAGGCTCCGTTTCTATCGGTTTGAAGGCATCGAGTGAAAAAGAGTTGAAAGAAAGTTGGAAAATCCATCTTTCAACCCTTTTCATCGTGTATAAGTTTAGATCTATGAAAGATCTTTGTTTGTTTATGTGGAAACTGGCTAGATCCAAGTTATTCTTGGTGGATTGAAGCCAAGACATGAAGTTCTTCAAGAACCCATGATGACATCATCCTAGAACACTTGAATCTTGATGATTTCATGCTTAAAAGTTAAGATTTGAAAGGTAGAAAGGTGTAGGAGTGCGTGTAGATCAAGAAAGTACAAGATTTAGGACGAAAACTTACCGGAATCGAGAGGAATCAGCGAAAAGGATGAGTTAAGCGTGTTGGTCGAACAGAGGTTTCCAAAAGTGGAAAGGATGATAATGACAGGGGTATTTATAGGATTCCAAATGGGGAAAGTGCTGGCCGATCGGCCAGGCAGCTTGATCGGACAAGCATTCCGACCGGCTGGCTGTTCGATCGGCTGGTAGCCTGATCGTTCAGCTGCACGTTTCGAGTGTTCGGTGCGACGATTTTTGATATTTCGATTTCGGTTGCGAGTGGTTTGATACGATAGGGTTTCCTGGTCAAATTACTTTTAATCCCAACCACTCATATCTTGCGCTATCCTTTCTCCACTAATTATCATAGTTCGATTGTGATTCGAGTTCGATGTCGATTGAGTTCGATTGCATTTCGAGTTTCGATTGATTTCCACAAGATACAAAATTAAAACATGCGCAGGTAACACGTAAGGCACACACACACGTATAACAATAATTAAAATACGTAGTTCGAGTTGTGATTTGATTCGATGTCGATTATGTAACACCCACATTTATTTAAATGTAAATATACGATATATGTGAATTCTACAATCATTTTATATAATAAGATCCAAAAGTAGAGTATTAAAGTATCCACATTAGTTTTCTACTTACTAATTAAAACATCTTAAAGGTTGTTTAACAAACACTTTACAATCGTAACATTGTTCAAAACGACTTAAAATATGCGGAAGCTTCAAAAATATGTGTTCGGTTCTTCAAAAGTTTGCTTGATCATCATCCGTAGTCCTTAAGTACCTAAACTGAAATGTTTGCATAAAACATTTGTATTAGAATGCTTAGAAATAATCCATAAATGAACTAGAATCAAAGTGAATTCAAATAGTTACAATTATAAAAATATATAATTTGTGTCAGGTTCCACCGTAACTTACGGTCCTACCGTAAGTTACGGTAGTTGATTTTCAACAATGTTCACCGTAAATCAGACAAATTCCACCGTAAACATTTAACCTCCACCGTAAATTACGGTACTACCGTAATTTACGGTAGTACCTGGAATTTCATGCTTTGTTTTGTTTGTTCATTACACCAAGGCCCCAACTCTCGGATTTCAGTTTTCTATGATACCGATACATTAAAACCTTGTATTTCTTATATGTTATATATTAACCAATCATCAAAGAACAATCTATCATATTTCGGAGCATTAATCAAGCCTTACTTCATTGTTCGACCCGTTTGGATGCCAAGATTTAGGCATCAAACAAGGTATTTCGAAAATCCAATTTCTATCACCTGTTTTGACCCGTTTCACTTGTTTAAGACACAAAGTCACTTCCGTGACGTATTGGTCTATCTTGTTTACCATGTTTCAAAACTACAACATAAAACTTAACAAATAAATTATAATGTAACGAAACGATAATTTCGTACCTTTAGATCACGTCTTTCCCCCGTGAATTCCCTCCGGCTTGTCTGCTTGATGATCCGAACTCTTTGCCTAGAAGATTCAGTTTACAGCTTGTTTAGAATTCTTTTCATGACCATAATCATATCATTGTGAAACATGATCAAATCTGCGTTTTCATCATGTTTTTATCATTTAAATCCTCTCTTAGGCATTTCAACAAACACTTAACGGGTCAGATTCTTCTATAATTATTACCAAGTTCATGATTTGTAATTAACATCTAATTTCACTAAATTAGTAAATTTCACATACATCTTGACATCTATATTTCTGAATTTACTTTACCAAATTCAGATTTCACTATAACAATAGTCATAATTCTAGTATTCTTCAAGTTTTCTTCAAGCTCATAGTCTCCTAACATGTAAACCCCAAACCTTACAAACATGATGCAAAGTTTTCACAAGGAATCACCTAGGGTTTGACTCTAAACATCATATTAATTTCAACATTCATTCATGCATGTCATAACTAGGCTCAATTTCAGTTTTTCACAATTAACCTAGAATTCATGATGGACCAAAGTACCAAAATTTTACATACCTTTTGATCCTTATGACGAGGTGATTACTAATTTGTGTTTAGAATTCGATTTGGGACGGATTTGAGGCTTCAATTTTGCATATTTTCATGTGAAGCTAGGGTTTGGAGAATACCCTGGTCGCCCTCCTTCCTCTTGTTCGACCAGACACACCCAAGAATGGTGTGTTTGGTGAGTTTTGTTAAAATTCAGAATTTAACTTTCATTCTTGGGCAAGTTTAGTCCCTCACTTATCAACTAGCTTTAATTACTAGTGTTTTTAATCTAGTGTTGGTTATTTCTAAGCTTGTAATTTTAACTAGGTTAAAATTTCTAGATGGTAAGTTCTTGTTTATGAAATCCTTAAATTTCTAATATCAGATTTATATTTTCGGGGTTTTACAAGTCCACCCCCCTTAAAAGGGTTTCGTCCCCGAAACCGAATTACGTACCGAATAAAGTAGGATAAAGCCGTCGCATCTCCTCTTCGGACTCCCACGTAGTGTCCGAACCTTTCCTATGCTCCCATTTGACTTTGACTTGGTCAATTTGTTTATTTCGTAAATGTTTGACCTTTCGATCTAAAATCTCCACCGGTCTCACCGCATAATTCAGACTATTATCCACTTCGATATTATCGTAATGGATATAGGCCGTTTCGTCTGCTAGGCACTTTCTTAGTTGTGACACGTGGAATGTGCAATGGATTCCACTTAGCTCCTCCGGTAATTCAAGACGGTAAGCTACCTTGCCAACTCTCCCGATAATTTTAAATGGCCCAATAAACCTTGGGCTTAGCTTCCCCCTTTTTCTGAATCTAATAACGCCCTTCCATGGGGAAACTTTTAGCATGACCATGTCACCAACTTGGAATTCAATTGGCCTTTTCCTTTTATCAGCATACACCTTTTTCCTGTCTTGAGCCGCTTTCAAGTGTGCCCGAACTATATCGATCTTTTCATTCGTGGCTCGTACTATATCTTGGTGAGCGAGTTCACGTGGACCCACTTCACCCCAACAGACCGGGGTTCGACACTTCCTACCGTAAAGCATTTCGTATGGTGCCATCTTAATACTAGATTGGTAACTGTTGTTATATGAAAACTCGACTAACGGTAGGTGAACATCCCAACTACCTCCAAAGTCGATTATACACGCCCGTAGCATGTCCCCCAATGTTTGTATCATTCTTTCACTTTGTCCATCCGTTTGAGGATGGTACGCAGTGCTAATGAACAATTTGGTCCCCATTTGCTCTTGGAAATCTCGCCAGAAATTCGAAGTAAACCGGGTATCCCTATCAGACACGATGGACACTGGCACCCCATGACGTGCTAAGATTTCATTGGTATAAACTTCTGACATCTTTTCTGACGTATAAGTCTCACGAATCGGAATGAAATGAGCGCTTTTCGTCTGACATCTTTTCTGACGTATAAGTCTCACGAATCGGAATGAAATGAGCGCTTTTCATCAATCTATCCACCACTACCCATATGGCATCAAAACCACGATTCGTTTTCGGCAACTTGGTTAACAGATCCATTGTAATATGTTCCCATTTCCAAACCGGAATTTCTAACGGTTGGAGTTTGCCGTATGGTTTCTGGTGCTCCGCCTTGACTTGTAAACATGTCAAGCATTTTTCCACATACTTCGCTACGTCCCTCTTCATTCCGGGCCACCAATAATTTTGTTTCAAATCATTATACATCTTGGTTGCACCCGGATGAATCGAATAACGGGATTTATGAGCTTCATTAAGTAGAAGCGCCTTTACTCCACAAGTATGTGGGACCCATATCCTTCCGGATCGAGTCTTCAATCCGTGATTCCCATCCGACAAATCTTTCAATTGACCGATTATTCTTTCTTTCTACCAATTTTCTTCTTTTACTGCTTCTAACTTCTTTTACTGCTTCTAACTGCGCCTCTCGAATACGTTCAAGTATACCTGAGGTCACCACGAGTTGCATCGACCTCACTCGTATTGGGACATAGTCCGCTTTTCTGCTTAGAGCGTCCGCTACCACATTTGCCTTTCCGGGGTGATAATGTATCTCACAATCGTAGTCTTTCACCGTTTCCAGCCATCGCCTTTGTCGCATATTTAACTCCTTCTGATCAAAGAAGTATTTCAAGCTCTTGTGGTCGGTGAATATGGTGCACTTTACCCCATACAAGTAATGCCTCCATATTTTTAATGCAAATACTACCGCTGCCAACTCGAGATCGTGCGTGGGATATTTCTTCTCATGTATCTTCAATTGTCTCGAGGCATAGGCTATTACCTTGCCCCGTTGCATCAACACGCAACCGAGCCCCGATAATGAAGCATCCGAATAAACCACCATGTCTTCGACTCCGTCTGGCAATGTCAATACCGGAGCTTGAGTTAACTTTTCTTTTAGCGTTTGAAACGCTTTCTCTTGATCAGCACCCCAAATGAACTTTTCTTTCTTCCGTGTTAGCTTTGTTAGCGGTGACGCAATCTTGGAGAAATCTTGAATGAATCTCCTATAATATCCCGCAAGCCCCAAAAAGCTTCTAATTTCCGAAGGGTTCTTCGGAAGATTCCATTTTGACACCGCCTCTATCTTTGACGGATCCACCAATACTCCGTCAGCACTTATGACATGGCCAAGAAATTGTACCTCTCGTAACCAAAAGGCACATTTAGAGAATTTTGCATACAACTTCTCTCGTCTAAGTGTCTCTAACACTTCTTGTAGGTGGTGTGCGTGTTCAGCTTCACTTTTCGAATACACCAAGATATCATCGATAAACACGATGACCGACTTATCCAACATTGGTTTGCAAACCCAGTTCATGAGGTCCATGAAAGCCGCGGGTGCGTTTGTTAATCCAAATGACATCACGAGGAATTCGTAATGTCCGTATCTCGTGCGGAAAGCCGTCTTCGGCACATCTTCTTCTTTGACCTTTAGTTGGTGGTACCCCGATCTAAGGTCAATTTTTGAAAACCAGTTCGCACCTTGTAGTTGGTCGAATAAATCATCTATCCTCGGGAGCGGGTATCGGTTCTTTACCGTGAGTTTGTTTAACTCCCGGTAATCGATACACATGCGCATGCTCCCGTCTTTCTTTCTCACGAACAACACCGGTGCGCCCCAAGGAGACACACTCGGCCTTATGAATCCCTTGTCAAGTAGGTCTTGAATTTGGGACATCAGCTCTTGTAATTCCGACGGTGCGAGTCTGTACGGGGCTTTTGCTACGGGTTTCGCGCCCGGAATCAATTCGATCCCGAACTCTACTTCCCGTTCAGGTGGTATTCCCGGTAAATCCTCCGGAAACACATCTTCGTAATCTCGTACTACCGGTACCTCTCCAATCTTTCGTGATTCTTTTTCGGGCTCATTAGCGTATATTATGAATGCCTTGCATCCTCGCTTCATAAGCTTGTGATCTTTCAACATTGAGCATACTATAGGGTTGCCTCCTTTTTCGCCATAAATGGTGACGTGTTTCCCGCTCAGAGATGTTAGTTTTATCTCTTTACGAAAACACACGATTCTTGCATGGTGTTGAGATAGCCAATCCATCCCGACGACTACTTGAAATTCTCCCATTGACATCGGGATTAAGTTTATCAAATATTCTTCGTCGTCAATGCTCAGTTTACAGTTTTTACATACATCACAAACAATAAAGCTCTTGTTATTACCTATCTCTACTTCTAAGGGCACAGGTAATTTTGTTAGAACAAACGAAGGATGTCGAATAAATCCATATGAAACAAAGGATTTATTTGCACCCGTATCAAATAACACGTGTGCAGGAATTGAATTTACAGCAAATATACCTGAGACCACGTCAGGTTCAACCTTTGCTTCTGCGGTGGTTAGTTAAAAAGATCTTGCCTTTGCTTTCGGGGCTTCACCTTTCGGTTCCTGCCCATCCTTCTTTCCAACCAGCTCCGGGCATTCCGACTTCTTGTGACCCGTTCGATAACAATTGTAACAAACCGTCACTTTCTCCGGGCATGATATAGCCATATGTCCCGTTTTCTTGCATATGGGACAAGGCTTATCCTTGTAACGGCATTCGCCTTTATGACCCTTCCCGCAGATTCTGCAACTTGGCGACCCGCCTTTCGTATCAGATTTCTTTGTGCTTTCGTTTGTTCGTGCCTTCTTAGTAGGGCTTGGATTCACATCTTGTGCCCTTCGTTCACCCCGTTCTATGCTCTTTTTCAGTTCGATTTCCCTTTCCCGAGCAGCATTGACAATCTCGGTAAGGGTCTCGTATTTTGAAGGGGTTATGAACTCTCTATACTCCGCACTTAGCATGTTATGGTAGTAATAGACCTTTTGTTCTTCATTTGTCACCAAATCATCACAGAACTTTATCTTGTCCATAAACATCCCCGTGATCTTGTCTATGGATTCACCCTTGTGTCTGAGTTGCATGAACTCTTCCTTGATTCTATTTATGACCGCTTTGGGACTATGGTGTTTAAGAAACGGCGTCTTAAACTCCTCCCATGTCATGGCCTTAGCCGCTTCACTTCCAATCTCCTTCTTTTTGTTATCCCACCAGTCTTTCGCTTGACCTCTTAATTGACCCGTACCATAAGCTACGTAGTCATTTTCATCACAATGAGTTCTCTCGAATACTCCTTCGATATCACTTAGCCATCGTTGGCACACAATTGGATCAACCTCCCCATTATATATTGGTGGTTTACAGGCCATGAATTCCTTGTATGAACAAGGCTTTCGTCCACCATGCTTTTCCTTTGCTGAATTTGAATCATCTTCCAATTTCTTGATTCTCTCTTCAACTATTGATAAAACTGTGTTTTGAATTTTATCAATAAAGCCCGACAAACTGTTTTCGATCGCCTTTCCAACCTCTTCGGCAATCACTTCCCTCATTTGTTCGGTGACTCTTGGCACCGCATTATCATTACCTCCATCAGCCATCTCTATTTCTGAAATGTTTACATAGGTTGTTAAACACTCCATTTATAACACATGCTTTACTTGTTTTGATTTAATCAAGTTCATAACTTGATTTAATCGTTCTTGTTTCAATCCAATCAAGCTCATAGCTTGATTTAATTATTCTTGCTTCAATTCAATCAAGTTCGTAACTTGATTTAATTATTCTTGTTTCAATTCAATCAAGTTCGTAACTTGATTTAATTATTCTTGTTTCATGCATTTCTTGTTTTTGAGTGAGCTTACACACTCTTTTCATGCATATTTGTTCATTTCTCATTCTTTACGTAGTACATAATTTATTAGCAAAATAAGTTAATTCTTACCGGACGACCGATCAAGCTTGAACCGAACACTTATTGACAACCTTGAGCTCTGATACCAACTTGTAACACCCATATTTATTTAAATGTAAATATACGATATATGTGAACTCTACAATCATTTTATATAATAAGATCCAAAAGTAGAGTATTAAAGTATCCGCATTAGTTTTCTACTTACTAATTAAAACATCTTAAAGGTTGTTTAACAAACACTTTACAATCGTAACATTGTTCAAAACGACTTAAAATATGCGGAAGCTTCAAAAATATGTGTTCGGTTCTTCAAAAGTTTGCTTGATCATCATCCGTAGTCCTTAAGTACCTAAACTGAAATGTTTGCATAAAACATTTGTATTAGAATGCTTAGAAATAATCCATAAATGAACTAGAATCAAAGTGAATTCAAATAGTTACAATTATAAAAATATATAATTTGTGTCAGGTTCCACCGTAACTTACGGTCCTACCGTAAGTTACGGTAGTTGATTTTCAACAATGTTCACCGTAAATCAGACAAATTCCACCGTAAACATTTAACCTCCACCGTAAATTACGGTACTACCGTAATTTACGGTAGTACCTGGAATTTCATGCTTTGTTTTGTTTGTTCATTACACCAAGGCCCCAACTCTCGGATTTCAGTTTTCTATGATACCGATACATTAAAACCTTGTATTTCTTATATGTTATATATTAACCAATCATCAAAGAACAATCTATCATATTTCGGAGCATTAATCATGCCTTACTTCATTGTTCGACCCGTTTGGATGCCAAGATTTAGGCATCAAACAAGGTATTTCGAAAATCCAATTTCTATCACTTGTTTTGACCCGTTTCACTTGTTTAAGACACAAAGTCACTTCCGTGACGTATTGGTCTATCTTGTTTACCATGTTTCAAAACTACAACATAAACTTAACAAATAAATTATAATGTAACGAAACGATAATTTCGTACCTTTAGATCACGTCTTTCCCCCGTGAATTCCCTCCGGCTTGTCTGCTTGATGATCCGAACTCTTTGCCTAGAAGATTCAGTTTACAGCTTGTTTAGAATTCTTTTCATGACCATAATCATATCATTGTGAAACATGATCAAATCTGCGTTTTCATCATGTTTTTATCATTTAAATCCTCTCTTAGGCATTTCAACAAACACTTAACGAGTCAGATTCTTCTATAATTATTACCAAGTTCATGATTTGTATTTAACATCTAATTTCACTAAATTAGTAAATTTCACATACATCTTGACATCTATATTTCTGAATTTACTTTACCAAATTCAGATTTCACTATAACAATAGTCATAATTCTAGTATTCTTCAAGTTTTCTTCAAGCTCATAGTCTCCTAACATGTAAACCCCAAACCTTACAAACATGATGCAAAGTTTTCACAAGGAATCACCTAGAGTTTGACTCTAAACATCATATTAATTTCAACATTCATTCATGCATGTCATAACTAGGCTCAATTTCAGTTTTTCACAATTAACCTAGAATTCATGATGGACCAAAGTACCAAAATTTTACATACCTTTTGATCCTTATGACGAGGTGATTACTAATTTGTGTTTAGAATTCGATTTGGGACGGATTTTAGGCTTCAATTTTGCAGATTTTCATGTGAAGCTAGGGTTTGGAGAATACCCTGGTCGCCCTCCTTCCTCTTGTTCAACCAGACACACCCAAGAATGGTGTGTTTGGTGAGTTTTGTTAAAATTCAGAATTTAACTTTCATTCTTGGGCAAGTTTAGTCCCTCACTTATCAACTAGCTTTAATTACTAGTGTTTTTAATCTAGTGTTGGTTATTTCTAAGCTTGTAATTTTAACTAGGTTAAAATTTCAAGATGGTAAGTTCTTGTTTATGAAATCCTTAAATTTCTAATATCAGATTTATATTTGTTTTGTTAAAATTCAGAATTTAACTTTCATTCTTGGGCAAGTTTAGTCCCTCACTTATCAACTAGCTTTAATTACTAGTGTTTTTAATCTAGTGTTGGTTATTTCTAAGCTTGTAATTTTAACTAGGTTAAAATTTCTAGATGGTAAGTTCTTGTTTATGAAATCCTTAAATTTCTAATATCAGATTTATATTTTCGGGGTGTTACAATTCGATTAGCATAGTTTGATTATCGTTTAGTTAACTTTATCGCATTATTACTTCCTATAGTTCACAGTCGTAAGTCGATTGAATAGCGATAATCATACGTCGATTATTGTAGTTATAGACACTTACTCCACATCATAGCTAAAACAAAAGAAATCTATTATTAATCAGCTGCGCGAAATCGGTCGTTGACTTTGACCTTGACTTGACTTGACTTCTCGAAAACACGGGGTGTTACACTAAACATAACCTCGAACCATTTCTGTATCCAGAGGGTCATCCGTCCCTAATGAGGCTGACTCCATCGGAAGAGAGGACGGTGGAGCAAATGACGCATCAGAACATAAAACCACGAGACATTCTTGCTGCCATTAAAGAACAGAACCCCCATAATGTCTCAACAAGAAACACCATATACAACGCTCGAGCCAAATTGGGTCGAATGGAACAAGTCGGCGAGACTCCAATGCAGATACTTTTCGACCGGTTGGAGAAGGTTGGGTTTGTTATTTACCATAGAACATCTCAAAACGGAGAACGGGTCGAGGATGTTTTCTTCATCCACCCGGAGTCGAACATGTTGTGGCGTGCCTTCCCGCATGTGTTGCTTATAGACGCCACCTACAAGACGAATCGGTACAAAATGCCGCTAGTCCAGATTATCGGTGTTACATCCACGTTGATGTCGTTTTGCATTGCTCATGCGTTCGTAAGCAACGAGAAACATGAAAACTTCACATGGGTTCTACAGAGGTTGAAACACTCATTAGACAGTGTTATGGAACCCCGTGTAATAGTAGCGGATAGAGATCGCGCCCTAATGAACGCATGTGCAACCGTGTTTCCCAGGGCTAGACATTCATTGTGTAGGTGGCACATACAGCAAAACATCTTCAAACATTGCAGGAAAAGCTTTAAAACAAAGGATAAATGGGACCAGTTTCTTTACAAATGGGGCGAGCTAATTAACTCAACGACCGATCTTGACTACAACTACTGGTACGAGCGAATTCGATCAAAGTTGCCACGCAAAAAAACCGACGGTAAGTTTTATATATTTTTTGTTTAGTAATCGTATTTATTTGACTTGTCTTAACTGCACTTGACTTTGATTACAGAGATTATGAACTATTTGGATTCAATCTGGTTACAACCATATAGAGACCGGTTTGTTTCGTTCTGGAGCGACCAACATCTGACCTTCGGTCAACGTACAACGAACAGGGCAGGGGGTCAACATGCCCTTTTGAAGCAGTATCTAGGCGACTCTAATTACACCGTGGAGAAAGTGGTACCACTTATCGATAAGCTCATAAGAGACCATGTGACAGAAATCAAAGGCAACATTGAAACAAGCAGGAGCCGAACATTGGGTCATCATAACAAACCAATATTTAATCTCCTACTAAAGAAGGTTTCACATGCCTGCCTAGATTTGATATCAGACGAAGTAAATGAAATAGTAAAATTAAAGTTATATAACGGTACATGCGCGTGCCGTTTGTATACAAGCTGTGGGTTGCCGTGCGCGTGTCGGTTGGAACCGTATACAAAGAATGGTAATACATTATTCGACCAACCACATTTTATAATCATAGCCTTTCATCACGCAAAATATTATTGATGTTTTATGTTGTTTGTTGATATGTTTCTTAGGTCAAATGATCCCGTTGGAGTTGTGATGCGTGTGAAGTGTGTATATGAATTTAAGTATATTTTAAGCCCTTTTACACTTTCTTTAGCCAAGTTTTAAATTTATAAAACACGATATTTACTAACACTAAACACACATATGGGCAAGTGCACCCATCGTGAGCGTAGTATAGTGTTGGTAAGATACCGAGGTCGTCCAAGGTCACAAGAGCTTTTAGTACCGGTTTATCCTCAACGTCTAATCAAATCAAAAAGTTTAGAAAAATGTTTTAAGCTAAGAAAAATAAAAACTAATTAAAATGCTGAAAAATAAAAGAAAAAACAGATAGACAAGATGAATCACTTGGTTCCGACTCGTGTATAGTGTAACCTTTGATTATTTTCGCACTTTTGCACTTATTTAAGAGATTATCTTAGTTATTGTAGTAGGCCCCTCTTTTGGAGGTGACGTTACCCTCAACCCAATAGTTTGAGTCAGCAAGGATACAATCCTAAAGGGTCAGATTATTGAAATATAATGAATTAAGTTATTAATGCAAATTATGGTAGGCCCCTCTTTTGGAGGTGACGTTACCCTCGACTAAGTAGTCTGAGTCAGCAGGGATACAGTCCTAAATAGCCGGGTTATAGTATTAATAGTAGTTTAACTTATGAGGGGATCAAAGAGTTTGGACCCCCGCCATCCAATACCGTTAAGTATTGAAGGAGGTCCTACTAAATTTGACCCAGGTCCATTGCAGGACCTCTAAACGCTGAACAATGGCAAGACTCTTACCAAACCGTTCCCTTAACCCCCGATCAGGTAGCCAACATACCTCCATATAGACCGTGGAGATATGAATGGTGAAAATCTTTTATTTTATATAGACAGTAAAATAATGTCAAGACACCACGGACAAACGATAAGGAAGAATCACCTTCAACATAAGAAACTAGTTATTAAAGTCATTAATACAAAACCAAGTAAAAAGTGCGAAAAAGATTATAAATAAAAAGTATTACACTAGACACTTGTCTTCACCAAGTGATGTAAGAGACTTAGGCAAACATGGCCTTGATTGTCAAGAACTCTTACGATCAATCTTGGATCCCGAGACGACTCACACACTCTATGATGGACAATGGATGATGGTGGTGGATGGTGGTGTTATGGTGGTGGTGGGTGAAGTGTGAGAGAGGTGGTGTGCCAAGGGATGGTTTGAGCTTGAGCCAAGCACTCCTATTTATAGGCTGAACAGAAGCTCGGGCACGGCCCCGTGTCCACATCCTCTCTTTCTTCATTTAATGCAGCTTGTCTTTATTAGTTGACCATGCCCTCGTGTCCGCTGAGCACGACCCCGTCTGCAGAAGAATCTTTGTACTATAAAGATTTGCCTGGATTGTGCGAATCTTATAGTTGACCACGGCCCCGTGTCCGCTGAGCACGGCCCCGTGGTGGGCAATAGAAGCTTCTACCACTTTGTCTTTTTTGCTGACGCTTGGGCACGCCCTCGTGCTGGCTGAGCACGGGGCGTGTTCAGTCTTCTGTCTTCTTGTTTTGCTTAGGAAGATGCTGTCGTGGGGTCGGGCATGTCACGTTTGTTCCTTTTCTTGTATTTATGTTAGATTTTGCTGTCTTTTTGCTTCTTTTGTTAATTTGAGCTCATTTAATCCTGAAAATACAAAAGGAAGACAAAAGCACACTTTTTCCAACATTAGTACTAAAAAAGGGTTAGTTTTATGCCACAATTGATGTAATTTATATGTTGCATTTTGCACACATCAAATACCCCCACACTTGAATCTTTGCTTGTCCTCAAGCAAAACTCTTTATAATGTGGCTTTACACTCCCAAATGGAATGGGTAGAGAAGAAGGTTTTTTTTTTTGGGCTTGTCATAGAGTGTTGGGATTTCCAAGATTCTTTATTTAGTTTTATTTTTATTTATTTACAATCCTATTCGTCATGATTTATTTAAAACTTTTCATAAGATAAATTACTTCTTAGGGCATAACATGCCTCTTTAAAATTCTATTTATATACAAGTTCACATACCTCACGGGGATCACTCAACACTCGGCCAAAAATGTATTTTTGTGGATCACTCGAGAGCGGCATGGAACTTACTCCTACCATATGCTTGCCAAGCAATCAATCCTCCTCATTTTTAACTTATATACCTTTGTAAATATCAAGAGGGCTTTTTGGGTGAAGGGTTAGGCTTGGGTTAAAGGTAGGTGGTTGGGTTAGTGGTTAGTGGTTAGTAGAAAAATGGCGAAAAGCGTAACAAGCGTCGGTTTTCGTAAGACTTTCTATTTTTGTAACCTTTATTTTGATGAAGCTATTATTCAAACAAAGTTATTTTTGATAAACTTGTTTGTTTATTTTCTTTTGCTTCATAATCAACATTTTTTTTTTTGAAAAGTCATATAAAGAACCGAGCTAGTTACTAAAACAAAGGGTTAAAAATGAAAAAGGTTTTGGTGGGTGAAAGGGTGTTTGTTTGGGTTATGAAATGAAAAGGTTTAGGCTCAAAGGGGCTAACTAGGGGGATTTTGGGTAGGTGGTAAAAAAAATGGTGTAGAAATAAAAAGGGTTAGTCCTATTGCCTCCATCATTTACTTACTCGGGTTTAAGTTGGTAAGGACCGGGAATGTATCGTCATGGCAAGTTCTAGAGTCGTAAGAACCAAGCGACTATTCACACAAGAAACGAAAAATGAGCATTTAATTTAAAAATATATATTTGTATGCTCAATAAAGGCTCAAAACTCACTTTTGTGGGAATGGGTTTTTATGTGATCAAGTATATATAATTAAATTTTAACTAAGCTTGTCATGTCTTTTCATAATTTTCTTATGTTGGTTCTTTTTATCACGACGCTATCGGTTGTAAATTTGTAAAAATATAACATTTTTAGAACTTGAAATTCCCAAGTTAAACCTAGACAAGTAAAAAAAATGAAATTTTTTTGGGGTGATTAGCGGTTCTAATAGAGTTTTGTGTAAGGCTTGTATTTAGGACTTGCAAGATTCAAGGTTTTAGCATCCCCCCCACACTTAAATTACACATTGTCCTCAATGTGTCCCAAAAATAAATTTTTAAGTTGATTGAATGTGTAAAAAGGTGTGAAAAAGCAAAAATTTTGTGTTACTGGGCGCTGAACACGGCCCCGTGTTGTCCGGGCACGGCCCCGTGTTCAAGTGCCAGTAACAAAATTAAATCAAGAGAAACAGAAGCCTGGACACGGGGGCGTGTTGGGTGAGCACGACACGTGTCCAGTTTACCTGAACTGGGTATTTCTGCAGACTGTGCAGCACGGGGCCATGTTGGGTGGACACGGCCCGTGCCGAACCTACTGTAAACGAAGAATTTTGTCGGATGGTCCTGTTTTCCTGCATGGGGTGCTGGTTCAAGCTTCCCTTTTATCATTTGCTATCTCAAGTGTGTTTTATTCATTTCAACACCATCCAAACACCAAATTAACTAAAACCATCATTCATTAAGTTATAGAGAGAATTACATAATAGTCCTAAAAAATGAAAAATAAAGCAGAAAATAAAAGTTAAAAGTCCTAATATTAGATAGGTCAAGTGATCCGTAAAATCTTCCTAAGGAGCTCTACTTCTACAATAAGAACCAAAATTCCGGAAATAGATTTCCGGTTTAAAAGCCTTGTAGAACTCCAAGCCGAGAGGTGTCCCTTAGATGTTGCTAGAGCCATTCTTCTATCTCCCTCGGGAGAAGGGAGGCGGCTTCATGTTCCTCAACATCTTGTGGAGGAGGAGCGACACCAATCGGAACCCCTTGTAGTATGTCTCGAGGGGGCTCCGGATGTAAGGCGTACCATTCAGCCGGAATGATGACTTCCGGTACCACATTCCATGCCCTTTGGGTGATAATCGGCACCAAAGGAGGAGAGGCGAGAATGTTCAACCTTTGGTGCAAAAGGTTGACTTCCCGGAGACATCCTTCTAGTCCCACCGTCAAATGATTAATACGGTCAACCAATGCCTCTTCCACACTTGTCACTTCATCAAGGGCTTCTCTTAAGGCGTAAACATAGTTTACAAGAGAATCTTCAACCGTTGATGATCTTCTCCCCTGCCGGTTGTTTTTGGAATGTGACGAAGAGTTTCCGCTTGTTCTCCTTGCCATTCTGAGAAAACATACCGAAAAGAGTTTAATTTTATGGGACCATTACTTCGGACACGGCCCCGTGTTCAGCGAACACGGCCCCGTGTTAAGATATCTGCAGGATTTAGGAACAAGGAATCTTGGGGTTTCAAATTGTTTTCATGATTTTAAAGCATTTTTTAACATAAACAACTTAAAACATTGTTGTAGAGCTTATTTTTAGCAAGATTCCATGAACAAAAATCTAACAAACATCTCAATAAGGCTTGAAATTATAGAAGGTTCAAGCTTTAATGGAAGTATGAGAAAAATTGAAAAAGATGACAATGGATAAAAGAGGAAAGGACAAGAAGATAGTTGAGAAACTTCTTTTAGAAAATACCTAGGATGGTATGTGAGAATATTACCCAAATCTCTGTCCCTGGAATGGTTCAAATGTACAGGATTCTTGGCAGCATTTATAGAAAACGACAGTACGTTGCGCACAGCCCCGTGTCGGCTGGACACGGCCCCGTGTGCCGATGGAATCCTGACACATTTTTGTCCGCATTCTGACAAAATCAGAAGGGAATCTTTGGGTGGACACGGGGGCGTGCTGACCTGAACACGGCCCCGTGTCTAGAAGCTGTCTTAAGGAATTCGTCTATTTTCAAGGACCTTCTCTAGATCGGGTGGTTCCTTACTGGAGGGAACAACCCCAAAGTGCCTAAGATACCTTAATGGCCCCAGATTAAGATGAGAACGCAAGAGGTTGTCGGTGAGGGTGATTCCTATGCTATATGTAGGTGGACAAGTCCAACCCTTTTCCGGGCTCTCGTTAAAGAAGGCGTATGTCGAATCGCTCAGGTCTATGTATGCATCGAACTAAGTCGATGGGGAGTCCTTTATGACACAATCGACACAGGGACGACTATCGCTCAAGTCCTCACTCGAGTTAGAAGTATCGTCGGAAACAACGAAGTTGTTTGAATGCGGTTCCAACCCTTCTTCTTGGCTATTGTCCTGGAAAAGATCATTGAAATCTTTCCTAAGTTCTTTTAACCAATTAAGAATTAGATCTTCTAGTTGAAATAATTCATCGAGAAGCATTTCTCCTAGAAAATCTGGTTGGGAGGATTCGAGTGAGAGATAGGGATTATGTTTACTTTCGCCCCTCTTAAGGATACAAGGAAACGATGGGTCTATATAGTGGGGCTTATAATTTAGAAAATAACATTCTAATTCCTTATGGTTACCACCACATAATTGACACCACGTAGTACCATAAGAGTGCCGAAAGTAAAAAGTATCAGTATCACTCATGTTTGTGTCAGAAATTACCAACCGTCGGGATCTTACGGTTCTGTTTTCAGTAACTGAATCTTGGGCATGGGGGCTTGTTGAGTGGGCACAGCCCCGTGTTCAGCTTACTGTCTGACTTAAAACAAGATTGCCAGTTCCAATGATTGGGCACAGGGCGTGTTCAGCGGGCACGGCTCGTGCTGAGTTCTGCAGAAGCTGAAAAACTAAGAAAAATCCTAAAAAAATGAAAAATAAGAAAAAACGATTAGGCCGTTGATTCCTAACTTTCTTAAAATCCTTGTGTCCCCGGCAACGGCGCCAAAAACTTGATGCGTGTGAAGTGTGTATATGAATTTAAGTATATTTTAAGCCCTTTTACACTTTCTTTAGCCATGTTTTAAATTTATAAAACACGATATTTACTAACACTAAACACACATATGGGCAAATGCACCCATCGTGAGCGTAGTATAGTGTTGGTAAGATACCGAGGTCTTCCAAGGACACAAGAGCTTTTAGTACCGGTTTATCCTCAACGTCTAATCAAATCAAAAAGTTTAGAAAAATGTTTTAATCTAAGAAAAATAAAAACTAATTAAAATGCTGAAAAATAAAAATAAAAGAAAAAACAGATAGACAAGATGAATCACTTGGTTCCGACTCGTGTATAGTGTAACCTTTGATTATTTCCGCACTTTTGAACTTATTTAAGAGATTATCTTAGTTATTGTAGTAGGCCCCTCTTTTGGAGGTGACGTTACCCTCAACCCAGTAGTTTGAGTCAGCAAGGATACAATCCTAAAGGGTCGGATTATTGAAAGATAATGAATTAAGTTATTAATGCAAATTATGGTAGGCCCCTCTTTTGGAGGTGACGTTACCCTCGACTAAGTAGTCTGAGTCAGCAGGGATACAGTCCTAAATAGCCGGGTTATAGTATTAATAGTAGTTTAACTTATGAGGGGATCAAAGAGTTTGGACCCCCGCCATCCAATACCGTTAAGTATTGAAGGAGGTCCTACTAAATTTGACCCAGGTCCATTGCAGGACCTCTAAACGCTGAATAATGGCAAGACTCTTACCAAACCGTTCCCTTAACCCCCGACCAGGTAGCCAACATACCTCCATATAGACCGTGGAGATATGAATGGTGAAAATCTTTTATTTTATATAGACAGTAAAATAATGTCAAGACACCACGGACAAACGATAAGGAAGAATCACCTTCAACATAAGAAACTAGTTATTAAAGTCATTAATACAAAACCAAGTAAAAAGTGCGAAAAAGATTATAAATAAAAAGTATTACACTAGACACTTGTCTTCACCAAGTGATGTAAGAGACTTAGGCAAACATGGCCTTGATTGTCAAGAACTCTTACGATCAATCTTGGATCCCGAGACGACTCACACACTCTATGATGGACAATGGATGATGGTGGTGGATGGTGGTGTTATGGTGGTGGTGGGTGAAGTGTGAGAGAGGTGGTGTGCCAAGGGATGGTTTGAGCTTGAGCCAAGCACTCCTATTTATAGGCTGAACAGAAGCTCGGGCACGGCCCCGTGTCCACATCCTCTCTTTCTTCATTTAATGCAGCTTGTCTTTATTAGTTGACCATGCCCCCGTGTCCGCTGAGCACGACCCCGTGTGCAGAAGAATCTTTGTACTATAAAGATTTGCCTGGATTGTGCGAATCTTATAGTTGACCACGACCCCGTGTCCGCTGAGCACGACCCCGTGGTGGGCAATAGAAGCTTCTACCACTTTGTCTTTTCTGCTGACGCTTGGGCACGCCCCCGTGCTGGCTGAGCACGGGGCGTGTTCAGTCTTCTGTCTTCTTGTTTTGCTTAGGAAGATGCTGTCGTGGGGTCGGGCATGTCACGTTTGTTCCTTTTCTTGTATTTATGTTAGATTTTGTTGACTTTTTGCTTCTTTTGTTAATTTGAGCTCATTTAATCCTGGAAATACAAAAGGAAGACAAAAGCACACTTTTTCCAACATTAGTACTAAAAAAGGGTTAGTTTTATGCCACAATTGATGTAATTTATATGTTGCATTTTGCACACATCAAGTTGATAGACCCTTTTTGGAGAAAGTTAAATTTGGACTCCATAGTGGAACCGAGCGAGGTGGACTCTTTCGACTTAGACGGCGAATTTGTGCTTCTCAAACAACATTTAAGTGTTCAGCCGAGAGAACTCAAGAAAAACCTGATTCAAAAGATGAAGGAGTTGGTACAACGCAATAAGACGAAGCTTAAACAACCAGCTGTGCAAAAAAACACACGGGGTCGTCCAACTTTAAAAGCTCAGCAACAAAGGAAGGATGATTCGTTTACGGAGCCTTCAAAACACAGCCTTTTTACAACGCAGGACCAGTTTAGTGATTCACCCGATGGGTTTGGCACACAAGAGTCAAAGATCGAACCTACCAGGCACAACTCATTTATCGAGTCACAACGTTATTGTGCTGAAACACCTATGTTATTCGGCGAGATTGCGAAAGGCACTAAGAATTCGAAAACGAAAAAGAAGGTCGCAAAATCAAAGGAAGAGCAACCAGACTTACCTTTGCTGCTTGTCGGACAAGTTAATATGTTCATGCACTTCAAAAAGTTCATTCCACCTTACTTCTATCCACACCTCAGTCACATACAAAATATGCAGGGTGATGGTAATTGTGGGTTTCGGTCTATAGCGGTCGGCTTATTGCTTAAAGAGTATTAGTGGCCGTTCATACGGGAGCAGCTTCATGATGAGTGCAACCGGTTCCATGAATTATGGAAAAAGATAAATGGACCTCAGTATCAGCAAGTTCTGGAGTCATTAGTTTGGTCCAACCGTATAGACGGAGCACCTGAACATAAGTGGCTACAAATGCCATTCACGGGGCTTCTGATAGCAAACCGGTGGAATGTCATTTGTCTCTTATTAAGTGACCTTGGTTGTGCTTCATTTTTTCCCATGTTCAGAACAGCCGAAGAAAGTATTCCGCATCGAACAGTCGCGCTTGTACATGTACACAGGAACCATTTTATTCACGTCAGATTAGAAGGGGAATATCCAATGCCAACCCCATCAGGATACTGGCGACAACTGACACGGAATAAGCCAGCAGAAAGTTGGTATCACTATTACAAGGAACGTATTGACCAATATAATACGATCGTTGATGAATACAGGACCAGGGATTACGTGGATTTAGGTGCCCTATGAATATAAAATGTTATTTGCATGTTTTGACAATTTGTAATGATCAACATACACGTTATATAAATGTTTTGGCAACTTGTTGAAATTGAACTTGAAAAAACGTTTAAACGAATCAATTTGCATGTTTTGACAATTTGTAATGATAAACATACACGTTATATAAATGTTTTGGCAACTTGTTGAAATTGAACTTGAAAAAACGTTTAAACGAATCAACGTTAACGCATATCGACCGTATCTTCGTCAATTCCGCATATAGTAATTGAAAAAAAAATACTGAATTGTATACGGGCCGTATAAAAGTATACGCCTCGTATACCCTGATCGTATATTAAGTATACGACAGAAGTAAAAAGCATCGTATAAGTTTTATACGACCTCATTTCCACCATACGGCCTCAACATTCCACCAAAAATTCTCTCGGTTTTCTCTTGGATCGTTCTTGGATAGCGTTCTTCGGCGTTTTTGGCGTTTTCTTCTCGTTCTTCCTATACGGTACGTTTTCGTTTAGTAAACTTTCAAATTCCGTAACATGTTAGATTATGGTCTTCTATAGTAAAGCGTAGATAGGCGTAACGATTACGATTGTATAATTCAATTTGAAAAAAAATTGAAATAGAAAATTGTAACTGATTATTCAAGTGTATACGGTCGTATACAATTTATACGATCGTATAATGTTTGAATATTCAAACATTTTACGATCGTATACAATATATACGACCGTATACCTTTGAATAATCATAGGTTATACGATCGTATAATGTTTGAATATTCAAACATTATACGATCGTATATTTTATATACGGTCGTATACTTGTTGAATATTCAAACATTAAACGAGCGTATATGATATGTACAATACGTTCGTATACAAGAACAGTATTCGTATAATACGTTAACGATAATCGTATAGTGATTGCTAAGTTGTAATTGTTATTTGTTACAGACGATATAGCTGAGTCATCAGCAGCTGGTGCGGCCCGTAGAGGTCGAGGTCAGGGTCGGGGCCGTGGACGTGAACGCGGACGGGGACGTGGACAGGAGGAGGAGGTTGTGCCCGATTTTACTGAGACGGGGCGGTTTATTAGAGATATCCCCCGAGGTACGGCTGCCTATAGGGTTTTGGGAAAATTACGGGAGATGGTGCTGGATGCGCCTCGGACCATAGATTTTCAGTTTTTGACCGATATTGGAGCGATCGGTCGGGTCCGGGAGCTAATGCCAGCTAACTCCCCGTGGGACCACTTATTTGATGCCGCCGCAGAACGGGCCCACAGGGAGATTACTTTAGAGTTTTTATCTACTTTTTCATTTACGGACACCCGGGGTGGGGGTTTTCAGCATTTTTTGACGACACACGCCGTAGCTTTTACTATTTGCGGCAAGCCTCAGAGGATGACACTTCCTCAGTTCGCCGTTGCCTTGGGTCTGTACTCACAGGAGGACTCAAGGCCCCGCGCATTTTTTGATGCGCCAGTCAGCTCGTCAACTGACGTGTTGTGGCCGTATTGGCGCACTATTGGGTTCGGGGAGTTCTCGAAACCGAGACAGCGATCCCCGAAGGCACGGGCGACTGATCTTTACGACCCGTTACACCGATACCTACATCGGTGTATCGCCGTGACGATCGCCGGTCGTCATGATAGCAGGGAATGGGTCACCCAAAGTGACTTATTCTTCTTGCACGACTTACTTACCGGCGGGAGGGCCAACTTGGCGTACAAGTTGGCCGCATATCTCGCCGAGTACGCTTTTAAGCGTACCTCTTCCCACATCAGCTGTGGGGCCTTCGTCACCCGTCTGGCGAAGGGTTTCTTTCGCCTCTTGTCCCCGCAGGTGGCAAGTGATATGACCCTGACACGCCAGCTTGACAGGGTTGGGAGGGACACAGCCCTATCGATGGGTTTGGCTCGCGAGGTCGAGGGAGGGCAGCTGGTTTGGGCTTATGGTGTGGGTGAGTGACCCCGTGTAGAGGGAGGTGATAAGGAGGGAGACGAGGGAGAGGGAGGCGAGGGCGAGGGAGGCGAGGGCGAGGAAGAGGGAGGCGACGGAGAGGGAAGTGGGGTAGGTGAGGGGGTCGCTCATACTGTCGATCGATCACAGGTAGCTGCGGAGGATTTACGGGGTGATCACCCGTACGTTCGACGCAGCATGAGACAGCGTGTGATGCCTCCACCGGGGGTGGAGGAGAGACTCGTTCAGGTCGAGTCGGATGTAGCTGCAGTCAGAGGGGATTTAGCTGCAGTGAGAGAGGATGTACAGTGGATGGTCAAGGTGATTGTGGCTATGCATTCTGCCGCGCCCCTACCTCCACGAGCTGGCGCTGCACCACCACCATCACCACTGCCGTAGCTGTTTATTGTATTATTTTTTTTGGTTATTTTACGTTTGAAACTTTGTAAAAGTTTATCTTTTTTTTAGATGTAAAACATTATAAATATTAATCTTATGTTTAGATGTTAAGTTGTTTGTTTAATAATTGTTGTCGTAGTTTATCATAATCATATCACATATTTATCGTTTTACATAGTGGAAACTTACTAAACATTATAAATACGTTTAACTACAAACTCGTAACATAATCCGATATATACAATACTATTTTAAAATTTACAAAACTTATTAAACGGTTTCCCGATTGCAACAAAAAATTAACTTTTCTATACATACATATTTATCGTTTTACAAAGTGGAAACTTATTAAAAATAATAAATACGTTTAACTACAAACTCGTAACATAATCCGATATATACAACACTAGTTTAAAATTTACAAAACTTATTAAACGGTTTCCCGATTGCAACAAAAAATTAACTTTTCTATACATATTTATCGTTTTACAAAGTGGAAACTTATGAAACATAATAAATACGTTTAACTACAAACTCGTAACATAATCCGATATATACAACACTATTTTAAAATTTACAAAATTTATTAAACGGTTTCCCGATTGCAACAAAAAATTAACTTTTCTATACTGGCTATACGGGCCGTATAACATTATACGGCCCGTATACAGATTTCAAAACCAAAAACCCTTATCAAACCTTCGAAACAAAATTATGCAAATATGTATACGGCCCGTATATAACTATACGTCCCGTATACATATAAAAACAAAAAAAAAAAACATTCCACCGCATTAAATTCTGCGCATAAACATTTTATATGTCCCGTATCAGTCTATACGGCCCGTATACAAATAAGGATGTGAAAATAAGATTATAGGGGTGTGGAAATAGAACAACCCATGGAAAATCATGATTTTAGTCTTTTAGGGTTGACACAGACAATATTATATTTTAGATGTAAACTCTATACATATGATAATCATCATATAAATGAAAAGCAATTTCCCTACAAAAAAATAAATAAATAAAAAAATAAAGGGCAAGCTTAGTATTTTACATTTCAGTGTAAGACTGACCTTATAATTATTTTCACTTGACGAATTGCTCGATCAAAATAAACACATTTTGATAGAGAAGTTTTTAACCTTTATAAGAAAGACTTCGTTCTCCCCTCAACTGGTGTAGGAGTTACGTGTCTTTTTCTAAGATCATCACTAACATATAAAAGTATTAACCTAATTAAGAGTTTATTATTGCCGACAATTTAGAACTGTAAAATAACCAAGATTGACCACTAACCGAGAGTTGCCTAATGAGTTTCTTTTTAAGGGGCCCGTTAAAACAGTGGCGAAGCTTGAAAATTTCCACCGGGGGGGTCGGAAGTCACCGGACCTAAAAGTATATACCTAGAATTTTTTATTTTTATAAAACCGGGGGGTCGAAAACGTATATACCTAAAAAATTCTATACAAAACGTATATACATAACACTACTGAGCGAAAAGTTCGGGGGGTCGGACGCCCCTCCCGGCCCCTTCAATGCTTCGCCCTTGCGTTAAAACATGAAACTGCTACTAAGATTTTTTGAACGGGTCCAACGGGTTGTTCACAGCAACATTTCGTCTCCTAGAGATCGGGGTTTCGTTTTTACTAGGTTAGGTTTCGCTATTCAAAAGGGGGTAGCGGCGCAGCTTGTTGCCCGCTTACCGGCTATCTTGGTGTAATTTGTTTGACCTTATATATAAATCCAAATTACGTTAATCGAATTATGATACCAAACAAGAAAGATATAATACATTAATCGACCTACACATCTTATAAGACCCCCTCATTGAGACCACATCTAACATCACAAATAATTGTCCAAATTGCGAAAGATGATAAGGATTCACAATTATTGTTTTGCAAATAGTCTGTCGAGATTCTCATTTATTTTTAGAATATATAGCGTATTGAGATTCTCTTTTTCACCTAGTAGCAAAATATGGCTTATCTGGGGCCAAACTATCTACACACTTGGTGTGTAGATAGTAAGCCAAAAAGGTGGTTTTTGTCTTTATATGCACATCTTGCAGTGTCGAACTGTGGTCAAAACGCAGTGTTTTGGTCCAGTTAACCAGACAAAGACTGACGGGTCTGTTGATCGGGCCAAAACGCCGAGCTTTGGCAGCGTTTTGGTCCTGTCAACCAGACCGGGTGTCAGTCTTTTGTCTGGTTGACAGGACCAAAACGCGGCCAAAGCTCGGCATTTTGGTCCGGTCAACAGACCCGTCAGACACCCGTTAGTCTTTTTCTGATTAACCGGACCAAAACGCCGCATTTTGCCACAGTTCGACACTGCAGAGTTTGCATATAAAGACAAAAAACACCTTTTTAGGTGTGTATATAGTGAAAAGGGTGTGCCAATAGGTACACCCCTAGATTATATTTCCACTACATCATCTTTTTTTTTCTTTTTTTTTTAAACGGAAAATTTGGATTACTGACGGATCACTGGAGTATCATCGTGCCACCAGCGGAACCACCCGATCATATCCATCTCCACTAGGCATGATGCCTATACACCAATTCAGGAGGAAACCGAATAAATATGAGAAAACCCCCTTGTAGGAATCGAACCCAAGACCTATCGGTCCCAAAGCTTTATTCCACCCCAAAATACCACTAGGTATAAATCGATGGGCTTCATTACATCATCTTAGGTGGTGTTTGTTTTTTTTCAAAAAGAGCTTCCTGCCTCTTCTGTTTGCACCGTGCAGACGCGGGAAGATGTTTAGCCTCAAAAGAGTGTTTGTTTTTTTTTTTTGAGAAGTGCTTCCTGTCTCTCCCCAGCCTCTTCATGAGGAAGTGATAAAACCAAAGCTTCTCCAATAAGAGCTTTACCTCTTCTTGGCACCACCTCCACCTCCACCCATGCTCCGCCCCTGCTCCGCCACCACCACCACTGCTCCGCCACCATCATCATCATCATCACCACCCCTGCTCCGCCACCACCACCTCCACTCCGCCACCACCTCCGCTGCTCCGCCACCACCACCACTGCTCCGCCATCATCATCACCACCACCTCCGCTGCTCCAGCCTCCACTCCGCCATCACCTCTGCTCCACCTCCACTCCGCCACCACCTCCGACATCATCATCAACATCACAAACAAAACCCCCAAATCAAAACCCCCAAAACGAAAACCCTAAAATCGAAAACCCTAAATCGATCGGAAACGAACACCCCAAATCGATCAAAGTTCAGCGAGTCCGGTCGACCTCATGTTCAGCGACTCCGGCCAGGTGTGAAGGCGGAGGTGGTGACGGTCGTTTTGTTCGATTCGTTGCAGGCTCGGTGGTTGTGATGATGGCGGTGGAGGTGGTGACGGTGGTTGTGATGATGGCGGTGGTGAAGTGGTGGCGGTGGTGATGATGGCGGTGGTGCAGATTGTAGAGAGAGAGTAGAGAGAGAGTGGAGGTGCAGATTGTCTGTGTGGTGTGTGTTAAACCTAGAAGAAGAAGAGGTTTTATATAAAAGAAAAAACAAACCCTCTTCTCCTTGCAGACTGAAGACATTTGGTCCACCTCTTCTCCTGCAGATGCCTGCAGATGTGGCCTGCAGCAGAAGAGGTTTTCAAGAAGAAAAAACAAACAGTACCTATGTTTTCGATTCTTCTTACCCTGTAGTGGAAGGACATGTGCAACTTGAGCATTAATTGAACAAAACTAAAGTCAACGAATGACATGAATCCAGTTTTGAAAATTGAAAAGAAAACTTGGATTGGTTGTGTTTGGCTTGGTTCGTATTATTTAGGCATTGGAAGGTGTAATTGGCGATGCTTAGATCATATTGATTGAGATCGATTATATTGGTTCGTGATTAATACATATCCTGTACGAACAACTTAGTAAGACTGGAAGGTATGGAGGAGGCAAGTTCTTCAAGGATGGGCCGCCACGTAGACTGTCACGTAAACGGGTGTGAGGATGGGTCTAAAGGGGATGGACCTAGGGGGTGGGGGATGAACCCCTTTATATATATGTATGTATAGGTGTGTGTGAGGGGGTGAGGCCCGACTTGGGCGGCTCTGGGCGGACGAAGAGGACAGGCGACGGAGCAAGGGGGCGGCGGCAAGAGGACGGACCTGGGGACGAACCCCATACCGTCTGGTCTAACGGAGCTAGTATGCGTTTTTATGTTTTATTGGTCACGGTATAAATTCTGTAGGAAACGTAGGTTGCATTCACAATTGAACATTTATTTTGTATTGTAAGCTATAGCGAGTGCCGAAATTAAACACTTATTTTGTATTGTAAGCTATAACGAGTGTCGGTGTTGTATCGGTGATGTGACGAACCAAAATGATACCATCTCAATATCAGTACCACGTCGATTCCTCGATCGAATAACATCGATACTGCTAGCGTTACTACTGGAACCTGTACTTGTATTCGTTTTTATGGTTATCGGTCGACGTACAACAAGTGTCAATGCCGTTCTGAGCATATCACTACTTTATTTTTTAAGATTTTTTTTTTCGATTACTATATGTAATGAATTAATTTAATATCAATAGAATTTTCGCCTCAGTCCGTGAAGAAATCGCACTAGTCACTAGTATAGTTGTATAATACAAAGATAACTAATTTTTATATCAAAATCACAACAGTTTTGATCGGCTGAATGTTCGAACACTAGACACGTAATTTGAAAAGCTAGAAATCTCTTGAATCATCTTTGGTAATAATTAATAGAATGGGCCCAATAATAAAAGTGGGACTGCAAGCTCCCATTTTTCATTCATCTCCCCTTCACAATTCCTTTTCGACGGGACTACTCCTTTAACTACGTGGTAATCAAAATGACAAAAGTCAAAGACATTATAATATCTTCTCAATAGATCTAGTGGTATATTACCCGCCCGTTTCTGCTACCAAGTATTAAGGGATAATCTGATGGTAAAATAGAGTATTCCTTAGGGGACAGGGGGCGGGTGAATGTATAACGCGTTATACTAATTATCACGTGTGGAAAAACCAAAGTTCCCACCCTCACCTCTTGCTATAACGCGTTATAGTAGCATGGAATCGGATTTTCGTTATTTTTATCACGGCGTTATTGTTTTGGTTTGTGAGTGTAGTTGTTGGTTGGGGGGAAATTGCTGGGTGTGGTGGTGAGTGATGACCACCCCCACTAAAAAAGGTTGTGAGTGATGGAAAAATGGTTGCTGACATGGCGGAAAATGATTGGATATTGTGAGTGATGAAATTTTATCACTAGTGACCACCCCCCCTCCCCCTCCATCCCCTTAAGGGGAGGGGGTGGTCACTAGTGATAGAATTCTATCACTCCCAATATCCAATCAACTCATGCCATGCCATCACCCATTATTCTATCACTAGTGATAGAAATGTAGTGGGGGTGTTCACTAGTGATAGAATTCCATCACTCACAAATTTTTTTAATTTTTTATTTTAAATTAGAAATTAACAACAAAACACTAAAATTATAAATTTCATTAAAATTAAAACATACTAGTTCAATTTAACATACTAGAAATATTTTATGCTACAATTTATAAAACAAATACTAAAAAACCCTGCAAAACATTTAAAGCCCAGCCCAGTTGATCAACCCAACACACACGAAACCCTAACCTATCAAAACCTTATCTTTCTTATTATAAAATAAACAGAAAAAACACTTTTCACCACCGCCGTCTGCAGACCTTCTTCAATTATTTTAGTCATGAGTCACACCAACCAGCCACAATGTCAGTGTGGCCAAGCCCAAACATACCAATAACCTCAACCCTAAACGGGCTTCAGGGCTCAAAAACCCTGCAAAACATGGCAACGTTCGATTTTCAAAACAATTCAACGCGTGATGCTTTCAACGCGTTTCAAATTTAACACGTTATTTTTATGGTGGCGGCGGTGTTCGTTTTGTTTTCACGCGTGATGGGGTGGCCATCACGGACCACCCTGCCTCCCCTAATTAAGTGATTATGGGTTTAACTTCTGTAAAGAACAGGTGTGATGTGATTTTAGCTGTTAAAAAAATATATATTTGTAAGATTTGATTCCACAACAACTACACTCATATACAACTCGCGAAACACATTTATGTCACAGAATAGTAATCAAGTTTTAAAAGTGTTCTAGTTAGGTCACCCGTATAGTTTTATCTCAATTAGATAACTTCACATTCACATCGAGCTATGTCCCTTTTTCCATGTGTTAAGAAAAAAAAAATGGAGCATAAGATGTTGGGCTCGGATTATTTTAATATATGAAATTATATTTATTAAAAATAAAAACACTTTAATTACATTAAAAAATAAAAAAAAAGTTAAAATCAATGTCATCACCCGACGTTAGCATCAAATAAAAGGAAAAAAGAAACAAAAATCCACATCACCACGGTTACCTATGAAATAGATGAAAAAACCCTTAATCTTTTATCTAATAAATGGGGATTAAGGCTGATGTCATATGACCAAATTCACCCAATCTAAGCCAATAATTTCAAAAAGATGATGTCAATTTTTAAATTCATGATGTCATCCTTTTTCTGATTTTTAAACAATAAAGAAAATAAAACATAAATAACTTAATTACACTTTTCTGAGCAAAAACCAAGAGTAATTAAAATCCTTGCAACATATTCATTGGGCCAAACATTCTTCCCCAATTAAACCATGTTCCTTTTGCACGCTCTTATCTTCTTTTGAGAAACCCTAAAATCACAACCAGCTTTCTTTGTTTCTGGATTTCAAAATCACAACCAGCTTTCATTTGAAGCAAAGCATCACCATCATTTAGCCATTTGTTCCTTCTGGAGAGAAGCACCCATCTTATTCAGATATTGTTTATTCAGATTCTTGATACCAATTTGCTTATTCAATTAGCCTTGTTTGCCGTCTTCTACAATGGCGATTCGAGTGGTACGCTTTCATTATTGTAACACCCCAAAACGGGTTTGGTAATCAAACCACGTTAATACTAAAAGACGGGTAACGTACCGTTAGTGGTAAAAAAATTAACCCGGTAAATATTAGGATTTAAATAAATAAACCTAATATTAAATAAAACATGAATAAAAGTTTTAAGGAAATAAGTTTATAAGAGGTCCGAGTTAACGGGACTTAAAATAAACCTAGTAATAAATTCCCCGAACCCACTAAATTAACTAGGAATATTTAACCTAGATAATTAGTGGGAATATTGTTGAAAATAATTAGGTTGTGACCTAATTAATAACAAAACAAACATGAGGGACTAAAATAGGGTAACTTGAAAATGATTTTATAAAACTAAATAAAACAACACAACACACACACAAGAGTGTGTGGTGCGTGTTCTGGAATCGACCAGGAAGGGCTCCATGGGAGCTAACCCTAAAACTCAACAAAACCTTCACTAGGTGTTTGACATAATGCCTAAGAGAAAGCTAAATGTTGAAATTTCGAATAAAATGCGCATTTGAATAATATGGCAAATTATGTGAAATGTGAAGTGATAAGGGTTCTAAACATCATGTTGAATTAGACTTAATTGTGTAAATCATGTGATCAAAAGTAGTTAACTTTTGATAAGTTGAATTAATAAATAATGAGGTCGAACGGTAGATTCGACACAGAAAACACGTAAGGTGGAATAGTCGTGATTATTAATGACTAATCTAACCACCTTTGAATGATGACGATAGTTTGACACTTAACGAGCAAGGTGGAGGCTTGGGAAGAAACGGGTCAAACGAATCAAGAAGGAAAAGAAAAGCGTAGCTTGGATACGAGGTAAGTAAAACTTACACCCTTTTGTAGGACACATGTTTATTTTATAACTATAAATGCGAATGATGTAATATCCAAAATAAGGGTTCCGACACGATTGATACAAGTCGGAACAAGTATAAATGATAAAAACCATGGTTTATGGTAAACGGGGCAAATGGGTGAATTTGGAAATTTAAAACCGTGCTTTTATTCTAATTTATGTAAACGTTTGGTCTTATAGTCCAAACGGGTCAAATGGTGATGATAACACCATTTGACAATATCGACTAATGTGATTGTCAAGTCGTATTTTATCAGGAGCGATTAGCAATTTGGATAATTACGATGCCATAGAATATTGGTTAATTTAACGCGAGGTATAAAACGGGTCTATATATTGACTTGAACCAGGTACGTATATATATAAATTTATAGTTAAAAATGCAATGGGGGTCAAATACCTTAGCAAAAGGACCTATGTCGTAAAAGGAGGAAATAAGTTGACGAAAATGCCCTTGATAGGTAAATCGGGCAAACGACCCTTAGAAGTCGTTTAGATACTAGTATTATCATTGTGTAATTCTTAGACACATGTAAGAGTTGTAGGCATCAACCTTGGGGGTCAAATTTGCTCTAAACGGGTCAAAATAAGAACTTGAGTGTAAACGGGTTTTATTATGTAAGAATCCTGTGATTTGAAATTAATATGATAGGAGATATGGAAATTATGAATTTCATGAGTTTAAGGATCAAATAAACATGTTTGTTTGATAAAAATCGAACGGGTCAAAATTTGGTAAAAAGGGTAATAAACCGAAGAAATAAAAGTCTGAAATTTTGTTAAATCGGATGTTGGATTTTAACTCCATACGGTGGAGAATCAAATTAAAATCACGTAGGAAGAAACGGTAGGTTAAACGGACAAACAGATTGAAAGATACGAAAGTTTTCGTGTCAAGAACGGCAAATGGGAAGTTCTGATACAGGGGCCACCGTAACTTACGGTGGGCACCGTAAGTTACGGTGGAGGACTGAAAGCTTTACGGCAGTTACCTCCTGCCTTACGGTGGGGGTATCTTATACCAGGGGCCACCGTAACTTACGGTGTCCACCGTAAGTTACGGTGGAAGCCAGTTTCAAATCTTTGTTTTTGGGATCAAGATATCAATGTTGGAATTTCTTGATTTCCTTGTTTAATTCGATTATTCGACCCAATCTTCCTTGTTGTATTAGTTATTTAATTATCAAAACTAACTTTTAAGTTGGTTTTGATCACAGGTGAATGTCGAGAGTCCCGGATGAAGATCAAGCATCGAGCAAGAACCGAACACGCGTTAAATGAAGCTTCCGCAAGTTGTTTCGTCGTTATTCTAAAACGATGAATTAAATTACATTATGTTGTTTAGCTTTCAAGTTTAGAAAATTTTTAATAAACCCGTATTTGAACATTAATGTTTAAATATAAATACTCAGTAATTTGTGATTATTTACGAAAATCGCTAAATAAAATTATGGTTGTTACAAGTTGGTATCAGAGCCTTGGTTTAAGAGATTCAAGTATGGTGGGAAAACTATGCTTGGACTTAAACCTTTTGCTCTTGATAAAGATTGGTGTTCGGTTCAAGGCTTGATCGCAAATCCAGTAAGTACAAGTTTGTTAATGGTTTAGTATGATAAAAGTGTTGTGAACAACACATAGGGTATCGTGTAATACACGTTACACCAACGAAAATGATTAGTATAGTTAACGAAATCACGTACAGTAAAAAGCATTGTATTACAATACGTGCATTTATTAATGTTGAAATTGCTAACTTTGTGAATGTTTTAATTGAAGGACACTTGCATTTAAAGATGACAATGGTTAAACAAGTTACAGATATGATAGAGGAACGGTCCGAAGTATGACAAGAGGAGCATGCTCACCAAGGACTAAATCGCGTAACGACCGCGAACAAAGTTAGCGGCAAGAGAAGCCCGTTAGGACAAGCATTACCAGGTGCACGCTTTTAAATTAATCGCACAAGTAGTAATATGCAACTAACACGTAGGGGATAACGGTTGCATATATATGATAAAACCTGAATAGGATATCTATTCAGGATGATGTTTCTAAGAAAAGTTTAATAGAAACATGTGTTATTCACGATGATGAATAACAAGGAAATAATAAGATTAGTTCATATGAAAACTTGGACGGGGGTTAATTATCCAAGTGAGAAACTCTCAATATAACACTATTGAGAAAGGTGGCGATCACATTAACAAATGTGATTATATAGTAGTTCAATAGAAAAGAAAAACATTTTACATGTTCGAATGTAAATTTAGTAAGACTAATGATTGTTGTTTTGCAATTAAATAAAGTTTTACTAAATGAAATTAGAAGTATGAAATAAATAGAGGCATTACTTACATAGGGGGTGATGTGAAAGCTATAAAAAGGTCATGTGTGTCATGTGCCGATCGCTTACTCTGGCCAAGTAAGTAGTGGCATATGGTACCATGAACTTCTTGTAGCAGACACATTTACGTCCGATGTAGTAAGGACGGGGTGAGTGGGACAAATTAAAAAAAGTACCCAAATGAATCAGATAAGCAAAATATCTGATCATAATGTGAACACACAGCCGAGTGACGGAATCGTATTATATTAGGATAATGAGCCCGAGAGAAGGGACAAAGAAACATGTAAAATAATTAAGATATGCACTGGGAGGGAGTGTACTTACACTCGAACCCGGAGAATGCAAACATGTAAAATGATTAGGATATGCTTTGGGAGGGAGTGTACTTGCACTCGAACCCGGAAAATGCAAATATGCCTCTTAACGGGCCGTTCTAGTAAAACGTCAAACTTGAGGACAAAGTCGGAATATAAAAATGAAGCGAGGTCATAATGCATATCGGGAGGGTTGCGATAATAACGACTTCAGTTAAACACCCGGTTGATGGGTAAGAATTAAACACATGCGTAGACCGAGAAACGGGAACTCGGATGGGAAGTTAAAAGACTCGGGTTTTGAGTCATAACTAAAAGACGACAAGATAATGTAAATAGAAATTTTGAATAAATTATGTTCAACTATTTTAAAGTTGAACGGGTCGAATATAATATCCTGCCTGACGGCATGAGTAAACGCAAGCGGGATAATAGTAGCGTTAAAAGCAAAAGAATAATGAGCTCGGTAATGGGACATAATCGAATACGGATATATGTAAACTGGAGAATGGTGAGCATAAGATGAACCGACGCATAAATGACATGAGAAGTCATAAAGTCGGTGTTGGGATTGAACCCTATCAGAGGAACAGATAATTAAAGCCAAAACTGGATCAGAGCAGTGGATCCAGAATAAGCAGATGTTTACATACAAATCTCTCCCCTTGAAAGTGGTTTCATATCTGCTGACCTCCTATCTGCTGATCTTACTAAGTGCTGACCTACAACTGCTGCCTTGCATCTACTGTCAAATGTCAAAGACTGATGGAAGACCAAAGCTCTGCTGATTCAATCTACTGCCTTGAGTCTAGTACTGCTGATCCGGACAAGTACTGTTGGGTTCACAGCAGTGGAAGGATGCAGCAGCTGTTTAAGTGTCTTCTTATGTAATGAAATGTAATAACAGTAGTTTAGTACATCAGTGTTTGAATAGATCAAAGGTTAGAGTTTGTTAGGAGGTTAGATGTCACTTTCATGGTGATGTCAGTTTAGATGCTCAGTGGTTTGCTAGTGCCTATAAATAGTTCAGTACTTTGTACTGTTCTATTAGCTCTTACAATACCGTCTTCTTTGCACGAATAAACGCTGAGCTCTGGCTGAGGGGGAGTTTGTATTCAAGCATAACTTGTAATCGTTGTTGAAAGATAATTCAATCATTCGGTTTCTTGTTGAAAATGTCTTGATCAAAGCAATACTCTCGTTTGATTGTATGCAAAGTTTGTTTTCATATTAATTCCGCTACACAACTCTTTCATTTCCATCTTAATCTCAAACGTAAAATACAATCAGAAACAAACTCAGATCCAACATTTGGTATCAGAGCTTGGACAGTCAAATTTGATTTAACAATCATTTTGACATAAATAGTTCGGCTCATAATAGTTGATACTGATCGTTTGTTCGTCCGTTGAAAAACAGAGCAAGGATTAATCACCATTAAAGTTGATTTCTCAGTGTCTGTAAAACAACAAGAATGACGTCACAATCTCAAGATGATAAAAACAACATCGGCTCACTTTTTAAACCACCTATGCTAAAAAGAAATGAGTACAACATCTGGCAGAGGAGGATGGGTCACATCCTTGCTCAACAAAGCACAGGTTGTTGGAGGTCTGTCATTTTTGGTCCCCATGTTCCTTCAGTGCCAAGTGCTGAAGATGCTAAAAAGTTCGTTCCAAAACCAGTTGAAAATTATACCGAAACCGACTTTCAAAAGATCGAACTGGATGCTAAAGCGTTTAGCATCATAGCATCAGCGCTGCCCAATGAGATATATGCTGGACTGTTACACTGTAACAGTGCCAAAGAGTTATGGGACGCACTTAAGGAACAGTTCGGGGGAACCGAAGAAGTCATAGAAAACAATAGGGAAATCCTGAACCAACAGTATGAAACATTTTGTTACGTTAAAGGTGAATCACTAACGCAACAATTTGAGCGGTTCAGTTGTCTCATCAGTGAACTGAGGCTTGTTAACACCACTTTTACAAACTCAACTCAAAATAGCAGGTTCCTCAGGTCACTGCCAGAAAAATGGGACACCATAGCTTTTGTCACCCGAAACTCACCTGAGTTCAAGGATCTGACCTTGACCCAACTCCACGGTCGACTCCTGACCTACGAAAGGGAGTTGAACCAGAAAAGGAGGTTACAAGAGTCAGGAAAAGTTACTGATGATTACACTTTCGGTAATACTGCTCTTCTGGGTCAAGAAGAATATGGGAGCAGTGGTAAGGATCAGGGTTATGATCACTTCATTGACATAACTGCTGGTGCAAATTTTAATAACCCTGATCCTCACTCTGCTAGTTATGCATTCACTGCAAACGAAAACTAGATGTCAGAAAATTTAAGCTTTGAACTAAATGATTTGCAACATTTTGATCCCACTGACTTAGAGGAAATGGACATCCTGCACCAACTGGCTTTGCTAAGTATTAGAACTAGCAAATTTTACAAAAGAACAGGGCGAAAATTCCCAGGTTTGCATGGGAATCTAAGGGTTGGGTTGGATAAATCGAAAATCAAGTGCTACAAGTGTAATAGGTTGGGACATTTCGCTAGGGAATGTAGGAGTCAAACTACTGGTCCCATAATTACTCATCCTAGCTCAAATCCTAGACCTCAAAACCAAAGCACTGTGCACTATGCCCAGTATGCCCCAGCAGCTCAAGTGAACACTGCTCACTATGCTGCTGCCCCTGTGCCAGTGCATTATGTCCAAACTACTGTTCCACAGATCCAATATGTTCAAACCCCTGTTCCCCAGGCACAGGTGCAGCCTGCACCTCAAACCACTGCTCCAGCAGCAGTACAACCAGATCAACAAAGTTTTTTCACTCAAGGGTTTGTTGACTGGAGCAGTATGCCTGAAGACCTTAGTGATGAAAATTTTGCGCTCTATGCTTCTAATGATTCTTCTCATAATGAATTTTGTTTGATGGCATTAGAGTCAATACAGGAGGGGGTTGAAACTGAGGAGGAACAGCTGAGTATTGAAACAGTGGATAAGGTTACTGAAGCAGTGGTTACTGCAGAGGCTGGTGAACTACTGTTGGGAGAAAGTTCAGGTACCCTGATTGAACCAATGACTGATCCATGGTCCAAAGAGGACAAAGAAGAAGAGAAGGAAGAAAAGGCTGGTGAAAAGAAGGTGAAAGCTGATGATGAGGAAGATCATCAATGTGATTGTGCAATGATGACAGCTACCAAGGTATCTCCTCACGTTCTTGAAAAACTGTGTTCTGACAATTGCATAATTGCTTTTGCTAACATCAAAGAGGTGAATGAAAACCTTTGGGATAAAATCTTGACTGATGAGGTTAAATTTGAAAAGTCTCTAAAAGAACTTAAAAACAAATTGACTGAAAAGGAAAAAGAGATCAGCTGTCTAAAAGAAGAGCAAAGCATAACCAAAACCCAACTTCAAACTATGGTAGAAAAATACCAAGTTTGCAAAAAGGAGTTGGAATCCACCCAGATTACTTGTGAAAGATGGGTGGAATCCTGCAGAGGATATGAGGTGATGCTTGCTAAACAGATTGAAAGTAATGTGAAATTTGGGGTTGGGTATAGAAAATATGATGATGAATGCATTACTTGTGAAAAATCTGTTCAAAACACTGTTGAAAACACTGATGTAACCACTGAGTTCATCCCCACAAACAAGAATGGCCAAGAAGTGAAAATCACTGACAAACTTGGTAACAAAATCACACTTGGCAGAACAAGGAGTTCCTCTACTTTTGAAGAACTTGAAAAATATCAGTTTAAACCCACTTGGTCTGACGAGTGTGATATTCTTGAAAATTTCAAGCCAATGGACTTTACATCAACTGATGGTGTTAAAGCTCCAAAAGCTAAAGTCATACCTCTCAAGGACATCCCAGCAGTGGTTAAAACCTCTGCTGCAAAGGAGTCTGAAAAGAGAAAGAAGAAAGAAAAAATTGATAACTTGTTTTGTGAATTTTGTGAGAAAAGGAATCATCTAACAAAAGACTGTTTCCACTTGAAAGCTTATGATTTAAACAAAACAAGTGTCATTGTTTCAGCAGAAAGTTGCATTGTTTGTGGTAAAACAAACCACAAAACTCAAGCATGTGTGTATCTCAAAAACTTTGATGTGAAAAAGAATGAGTACATGGCTAAAACATCCTTGAGTCCATCATCATCATCATCAACTGTCAAGTTCACCAAGAAACAACCACTGTTTGTGCCAGTTCAAACAGCTGTCACGAAACAGCTGAACCAAACATCTGTCAAAAGAGATGTTCAGGTTACTGATGCACCTCCTGCTAATCAATTCAGAAAAGGCAAGGAAAAATAGTCTTACCAAAGGATTCCACACGTTTATGAGACCTACAAAAGGCCCTCTAAACCCAGAGTGAACAGGCATCCTTTTGGTTACCAGCAGGTGATTGGTCAGAACCCACAACAGTGGTTAGAGAAACACTGTCCTAAAACAGTCCAAACCCCTGACCTAACCACTGTCCATCACTCTGCATCCATCCCAGACACTGTTGAGACTCCATCCAAAGCCTTGTTGGCTTTGGAGACCTTAATGAACTAATCCTTTTACTTCATGTGCAGGGAGCTTCTGCATGCTTTGATAGTCTTTGGTATGTAGATAGTGGAGGCTCCAGGCACATGACAGGATGTAAAGCCCTTCTCAAAGACTTTAAAATCCATGGAGGGGGTGATATATCCTTTGGGAATAATAGTAAAGGGAAAGTTCTGGGGTCTGGTACAGTGCAATCTGGAAATGTAAAATTTGAAAATGTCAATCTGATAGACAATCTAAAATTCAACCTTCTGAGTGTGTCCCAAATGAGTGACAAGGGATTTGGGTCATTCTTCACAAAAGACTGTTGTAGGATTGTTGGACCAGAAATGGTCAAAAAGATTGAAGCAATAATCAAAACTGGTCAAACTAAACTTGTTGCTCAAAGAAGTGGCAATGTTTATGTTGTTGACATGTCTAAAGAGTGTCCCGGAGCTGATGCCTGTCTGTTCTCAGCTGCCTCTAACAAAGAGACAGAACTTTGGTACAGAAGGCTGGGGCACACAAATCTTAAGACAGTCACAGAAATTTCAAAAAATGGGTTGGTGAGAGGCCTACCACAAAAGTTGTTTTCATGTCCTGAACATTGCATTTCCTGTTTAAAAGGAAAACAGCATAAAAGTTCTTATAAGTCCATTGAAGAGTCCAAAACAACCCAGTGTTTGCAAATGCTACACATGGATTTGTTTGGCCCAGTTCAAGTCATGAGCCTCAAAAAGAAAAGATATTGTTTGGTCATTGTTGATGACTTTTCTAGGTTTACATGGACTTTCTTTTTACACTCAAAAGATGAGACTGCAGGCATTTTGCAAGACTTTGTGACACAGGTTGAAAAGCAATTTGACCTTCCAGTGAAAAGCTTCAGGAGTGACAATGGCACAGAATTTAAAAATAAGGAGTTGGATGCCTTCTGTGTGAAGAAAGGGATTGTAAGGCAGTACAGCATCCCTAGAACACCAGTGCAGAATGGGGTAGTGGAAAGGAAGAACAGAACTTTGATTGAGGCTGCCAGAACCATGCTTGCAGATTCAGGTTTGCCATTAACTTTCTGGGCAGAGGCAGTAAACACTGCTTGCTATGTTCAGAACAGAGTTTTAATAAACCCCTGGCACAAAAAGACTGCTTATGAAATTCTGTATAAAATCAAACCACTGATCTCATATTTCAAAGTGTTTGGCTGCCCATGCTTTATTTTGAACTTAAAAGATTCCATTTCAAAATTTGCAGCCAAAATTGATTGTGGTTATCATTTGGGATACTCAACCACTGCCAAGGCCTACAAAGTGTTCAATACACGGACCAAGGCAGTGGAGGAGACTTTGAATGTTAAGTTCAATGAACTTTCATCAATGAAAATCCCAGCAAACCCTGCAGATCTGTTTGATCTTGAAAAATTTACTTTTGAAAATACTGCTGTCAAGACTAACAGTGCAGGTCCATCAGAGGATACAACACCAGACTATGGGTATGAAATCATCATCCCTCAAAGGTCTGCCACAAAGGGAAAAGCACCAATTGTTCAAAACCGTTGTCAAAGCTCAACCACTGCTACCTCAACAATTGTTGACCAAAGTAGCCCATCAACCACTGCTTCCACATCCTCAAACACTGCTGACAAAAGTCCTCAAACAGTGGATAAAAGTCAGCAGTTGTCCACTTCATTACCTCCTATTCCACCACCTTTTGAAACCACTGCTGGATCATCAAAGTCCCCAGCAGTGGTTAGCTCAGATGATACACATTTGCAGCCTTCACCAACCAATGCCATCATACCATACCAAGGAGATTTAATCTTCTTGAGATCTCATCCACCTGATCAAATCATTGGCAACATAAATGAAGGGGTGCTCACAAGAAGCCAAACCCAAAACATTTGTCTTTTTACTGGTTTTCTATCACTCCATCAGCCAGTCAAGTACCAAGAGGCACTGAAAGACAACAGCTGGGTAGAAGCCATGCAAGAGGAGCTCCAACAGTTTAAAAGACAACAAGTATGGGAGCTTGTACCACTGCCAGAAGAGGTTAGTCCCATTGGCACAAAGTGGGTCTTCAAGAACAAAACTGATGAAAGGGGTATTGTTGTCAAGAATAAAGCCAGGCTTGTGGTTCAAGGTTACAGACAGGAAGAGGGGAATGATTATGATGAAACATTTGCCCCTGTTGCAAGATTGGAAGCCATTAGACTGTTCCTGGCCTTTGCTGTCAACCACAATATGAAGGTGTTTCAAATGGATATCAAAAGTGCTTTCCTCTATGGTACAATTCAAGAAGAGGTGTATGTTTGTCAACCTCCAGGTTTTGAGGATCCATTTTATCCAGATCATGTCTACAGGCTAAACAAAGCCTTGTATGGCCTGAAACAAGCACCAAGGGCCTGGTATGAAACTCTTTCCAACTTCCTACTCTCAAATGGTTTCAAAAGAGGTACCATTGATAAAACATTGTTTTTAAAATGGAGAGGGAAGGATTTAATGATTGTCCAGATTTATGTGGATGACATTATTTTTGGAAGCACATGTAACTCAATGTGTGAAGAGTTTAGAGAACTCATGACAGCTGAGTTTGAAATGAGTGCAATGGGTGAGCTGCAATGCTTTCTTGGTCTCCAAGTTCAGCAAATGCAAAATGGAACTTTCATTCATCAAAGCAAATATGCTAAAGAACTTTTAACCAAATTTGATATGAATGATTGTAAACTATGCAGCACACCCATGGCAACAAATAAGCTAGTCATGTCTGATGAAAAGGATGAGCTGATTGACCAAACACTATATAGAAGCATGATTGGGTCTTTATTGTACCTAACTGCATCTAGACCAGACATCATGTTTGCAACATGTGTCTGTGCAAGAAGTCAATCAGCTCCCAGAAAATCAAATCTCATTGCTGTAAAAAGGATCTTCAGATACATAAAAGGTGCTCCCACACTTGGTATCTGGTATCCAGCTAATGGGAACATCAAGCTTTCAGGTTTTTCAGACAGTGACTTTGCTGGATATCACACCACAAGGAAGTCCACATCAGGAGGGTGCCAGTTTCTAGCTGATTGCTTAGTCTCATGGCAAAGCAAAAAGCAAGCAGCTGTTTCAACATCCACTGCTGAAGCTGAATACATTGCTGCTGCAAGCTGTACAGCCCAACTCCTGTGGCTTTAAAATCAGTTGCTGGATTTTGGTATCACTGCCTTAAAGACACCACTCATGTTGGACAGTCAGGCAGCAGAAAATATCATCAAAAATCCAGTTTCCCATTCAACCACCAAACACATCGACATAAGACATCACTTCGTGAGGGATTGCTATGAAAAAGGTTTAATTTCTCTGCATCATGTCCCAACTAAAGACCAGCTGGCTGATGTGCTCACAAAATCACTTGATACAGTCACTTTTGAAAGTTTGGTCTCTAGGATTGGGATGCTGAACATGGAATAACAAGCAACATCTTGTTTTTTTTATGAATAAAAGCAACAAAATGTTTTCAGAAAATCAAAAACTCCATCCTTAAAAATAGCTAAAAATGAAATTTTTCATTAAAATCCTTAAAAGTCTGCCATTAACCACTGTTTGTTCAAAAGTCTGTTTTACTTCAAAAGTCTGTCCACTGCTGAAAGTCAACCCCTGTTCTCTCATTCCTTTGATAAACTCTGTTGTTCAAAAGCAGTGTCTTATCCACTGATATACTATCCACTGATAGTAAAAATCATCCACTGCTCTACTACCACTGCCTTCATCAGTCACTTTCACAAAAGTACTGTCCTTCACTTTCACCAGGGGTTGTCACGTGGGCAGTACATATAGGTCAGGCTTTTTGTAACGGCTGTCACCTCAGCATTCACTTTCTTCCCTATAAAATCCCCCATTCACCACCAAAACAGGGTTTACTGTCGAATTGAATTCTTAAAAATTCTCTTCTCAAAGCAGTTTTTCATCTCATTTCTCCACAAATTTCCTCGATCATCATCTTCAAAATGACAAAATCGAAGTCATCTTCAAAACCCTCATCCAAATCTTCATCGAAAACAGCCTCTCAAAAGGCAATTTCCACTGAAATTCCACATAAACCATCTCACAATCTCCTGGGTCTTCTCACAAAACCAGGAACCACAAATGTTTTCGATTCCATCATTGACATCATGGCAAAATCAAAGTACAAAACTTTGTTCACCGTCGATGCACCAATCTATTTGGCGACCCAAAGGGAGTTTTGGAATAATGCAACCCTTGAAAAACAAGGAGACATTGCAACCATCATACACTCTTCTATAAAGGGTAAAGCTGTCCAAATCACGCCACAATCCATTTCAGAGGTCTTTCAACTCGATGATCAAGAAGGTAAAATTTCTTTCACTAAAAACGAGTTGCAAACTGACTTCATTGAAAGAGGGTATGAAGCCACAATGATGAAGAAACTTACCTTAGAAAAAGGTTATTTTCCTTCTGCAACCAGGTTTTTATTTCATACCCTCCTACTATGTGTTTCAAACAAAACCACTTCTTTCAATGAAATCCCTATAAAGATTCAAAATCTGGGATATGCAATTCTTCAAGGAGAAAATCTTAACTATTCTCGGGAAATTTTTAAAGATTTGGTTAATAATATTGAAACAAAAACATTCTTACTGTTTCCAAGGTTTTTAAGTTACTATTTTGCAAAGAAATTCAGTAAGGATGATTTAGCTGTAATAAACCAAGGTGATTCCACTCAAATAAACAATTTAACAACTGAAACTTTTTCAAGAATGTTAGCACCTTGCAAAACACAAGCAGAGGTGCCTGAGCAGATTTTAGCAGTTACAACTGCTCCTCAGGTATCTGCTGCTGAGCCCACTGCTCAAGGTGATCAAAGCAGCAGCACAACTGCTTTGAAACCCACACCTACAATCACCAAAAAGCCTACAAAAAGAAAAACTCAAAAACCCCCCAAACCAATCAAAAAGGCAACTCTGGAGGATGAGATACCAGAGCAAATGCCTGTGACAACACAAAAGTCACAAGAAACCACTGCTGCTTCTTCCTCACAGCAGTTGGTACAAATATCTCAACCCATAACCGAAACTCCTCCTGCTTCTTCACAAAAAGAACAGGTTGTACAAATAGGGTCTCCACATCATGATGCTCTGGAAACACTTGTTTCTATCATCCACAGCTCAATACCCGAGGCAAATCCATCTTCTACACCACCCTTCACATCCACAATTCCCACACCAACTAAACTGCTGTTGGATGCAATTGATTTGAACCAGGCATTAACCAGTCCTTCTCAATCACCTATCAATGAGAATATACCTCAACAACTGACTGGGTCTGATGTATCAATCTTTGCTAACCCACCAACACAACCTGAGGAGGTTAGACCCCTTGAGTTACAAGTAACTCTTGGTGGCAGTCCAATTGAAGCAGCCACTACAACTGTTGAACCCACTGGTTTACAGTTGGACAGTGGTTACATCAATAAGACTTCCTTGGAGGCAATTCCTTTTATAGCACCTCTGCTAACCACCAGTGGATTTATTTATCCTACTGGCAACATCAAAAGGTTGTCAAGTGTTGAAGGAAGAAGACCCCAGTACCAAGAAAAAGGGGCATCAGTGGTTAATGTTTGGAGTATACTCCCTACATCCACTACTGATAAAACCACTGCTAGTGGGAAATCAGATGATCCCATTAACTTGGGTGATGATTTAAAGTACCAGAAATTGACGGATCGAATTGAAAAGCTTGATAACTCTGTTACAGAACTCAAAGATATGCTACAACAGGTGTTACAAGTACAAAAGGTATAATCAACTGCTGTCCCGTCTCATGCACCTGCTCCACAAAGGGCACCTGCAACAAATGAGGTCTGGACCTTGTTTCAACCTTTTCTCCATCAACAAGCATAATTAGCAGATCAGCAACATGAAAAACATGTCCAACAGCTGAGAAATGCAATGGAGTCAAGGTTCAAAAACACTCAGGCTGATTTAAAGGCTCTCAAAACTCAGATCCTGCACACCACTGGCACTGCTCCTCCAACAGTACTTTTCATTGATCAACTCCCAGAAGATAATGCCAAAAAGGGGGAGAAAATTCAGGAGTGGAAGAAGAAAGGAATAGATGATGTTCTTTACATTGAACCTGAAAAGGATGCTATGACCAGAAAAATTCCTGTGCCAGATGGTAGTAAAAAGGTTGATGCTACTCAAGAAGCACTTGATGAAGGAGTAGCAAGTGTTAAAAGAGATAGAATGGCAAAGGATATCTCAAGATGGAATAAGGAGAAAAGAGCTTTCATGGAGTTGTATGAGCAGGGTTGTTCTGGTTCAAAGGATACTAAAAATCCTAAGACAAAAAGGAAGCCTAAGTCCACCTCATCCAGATTTCCAAAGCCTCCAAAACCACCTTCCAAAAGCCATCAGCATCAAACCTCCACCCAAACAGCTGCTGAAACGCCTGTTGTATCAACTACTGCTGGTACTTCAGTGGTTTCAACATCTGCTCTTTCTTCAACACACACCACCTCAACACACACCACAACCACTATTTTACCACCACTGTTACCATCGAAAACCATTTCACCACCACTTCCACCTGCTGACAAAAAGCAGAAGACAACAGATGTTATAACATCTGTTGTAATGACAACAGTGGTTGAAACACCAGTTGTTTCAACAGCTGTTAGTCAATCACAAACCACTGCCATACCATCTACCACCACTGTTCCACCCAAAACATCATCTGCTTCTTCTAAAACAAAAAGGAGAAGGATTTATATATCAGATGATGATTCACCTTCACCACCACCAACATCCTCACAATCTCTGTCACTTGTCACAATTCCTAAACCCATACCTCTCTCTTCAGCTCAAACTTTAAAACCATTACCTCCTGCTGGTGTCTCATTTCCTCTAGAACTCATTGCAGTCAGGGAAGAAATCAAATCCTTCTACTATGAGGACGATCCAGTTAAAAGGACCTTGCCATCAGTTGCAGGATATCCCAGGCCTAACAATATTGAAGAATACTTGAAACTCAAGGCCAAGCAAGCAGAGGATATTGCACTAAAAAACAGAAGAGGGAAATCTGATAGAGAATTTCAACAAAACTATCAGTTTCTACTCTCACAGGTCAATGCTATGGAGCGATTTGCAAAAAATGTATGTCAGCAAATTTCAGAAAGGGCAGATGAGTCCTTGAGAAAAGACTACATTGAGAGTATCATGACCTATAAGAAATACAAGGGGGAGAAATACATGTACAAAAACTGGACCATTCCTGAGCTTGAAAAAGAAGCAGCCAGGATTCATGAAATGATAAAAAATAAGGTCAAACAGACTCCCCCTGAAAAATTCAAACAATTTGAAGCTGAGAAGGCATTAATGTTGAAGAGAATGAAAGAGGAGCTGATTGCAGCTGATTATGGGACAAAGAATTCTGTGTCAAAGTGGGGAGAAGATAGGGTCAGGGCCACTTACAAGAAGTTGGAAGAGCTTAGAAAGAAAGATCCAAAAGTTCCACAAAAGCCTGACTACTCTAAAGCAGAGGTTTCTAAAAGACCACCAAAGCTGCAAGTTAAAAGAACCACTGCTCCAGCTGGTGCTGCCATCTACAAAAGAAGGTGCAAAAACCAGTTGAGTATGGAAACAATTCAAGATCTATTAGCTGGAGATGCCATTGTAAAAGTAGGCACGAAAGTAATGATAAAAGAAGATCTTGAATTAGAACAATCTGCAAGTGCTGCTCAGCCAGCTATGAATAGGCCAGCCTCACCAAATACTTTTGCAAATAAACATCTCCCAAGAAACCCACCAGGCTCAAAAATACAAAAGTGGGAAACTGACAAACAGACCTGCGTATTGACTTTGCTCAGGTCTGGTGAAGAAGTGGAGAAAATATCAAGGGAACAAGCTCTTGGCCTGAGTCTTGAAGATTTGCAGGATCTCCTTGATCTTCCACTTAGCAGGGATGATGAAGATACAGATGCCCTAGACTTTGAATTACAATTTAAAGGCCAGATAAGGGAACTGTTGATGAGGCAATAAAGATTTCCACAATAATGAAGAGTTTTGGCATTATCTGTTCCAGGGGGAGATTGTTGGGATTGAACCCTATCAGAGGAACAGATAATTAAAGCCAAAACTGGATCAGAGCAGTGGATCCAGAATAAGCAGATGTTTACATACAAATCTCTCCCCTTGAAAGTGGTTTCATATCTGCTGACCTCCTATCTGCTGATCTTACTAAGTGCTGACCTACAACTGCTGCCTTGCATCTACTGTCAAATGTCAAAGACTGATGGAAGACCAAAGCTCTGCTGATTCAATCTACTGCCTTGAGTCTAGTACTGCTGATCCGGACAAGTACTGCTGGGTTCACAGCAGTGGAAGGATGCAGCAGCTGTTTAAGTGTCTTCTTATGTAATGAAATGTAATAACAGTAGTTTAGTACATCAGTGTTTGAATAGATCAAAGGTTAGAGTTTGTTAGGAGGTTAGATGTCACTTTCATGGTGACGTCAGTTTAGATGCTCAGTGGTTTGCTAGTGCCTATAAATAGTTCAGTACTTTGTACTGTTCTATTAGCTCTTGCAATACCGTCTTCTTTGCACGAACAAACGTTGAGCTCTGGCTGAGGGGGAGTTTGTATTCAAGCATAACTTGTAATCGTTGTTGAAAGATAATTCAATCATTCGGTTTCTTGTTGAAAATGTCTTGATCAAAGTAATACTCTCGTTTGATTGTATGCAAAGTTTGTTTTCATATTAATTCCGCTGCACAACTCTTTCATTTCCATCTTAATCTCAAACGTAAAATACAATCAGAAACAAACTCAGATCCAACATTCGGAAAATTTTGCCCAAAAATAAACAAATAAAGCCTTAGACTACGGTCAAGGTCAACTAAAGTTCAAAAGCGAAAATATACGATTCCAAACATAACAAGACATGCTTTGAAGCTATATATGCATATATACATTTGAATGTAGATACAAATAAACAGATGAATATGTGGGATCATCGTAACCTACGGGAATGCGATTAGTGTTAAGGTCTACGGGACCAGAATGACCCTCGGGTCACGAAAAGAAAAGGAAATAAACCTTAGGGTTCCCATTAAAAAGGGGGGTGAAGACCTAAGGAAATAGCCTACGAGGCTACGTGAGAGAACCTACGGATTACTTAAACAAAGCGAGAGAACCAGTTGAGAATCCTTGCGTAAAACAAAGACTGTAAAAGAGTAAATGTCAAGTCGTCCAAATTGCTTGACATAAATTAAAGATAAAACGTTAAACTAAAACTTCAGTTTTAGTAAGAAATAACGTATTTACAAATATAAATTCTGATAGGAATTTAAATAGTAAGCATGAAGGATACAAGTCTTGACACTAATAGGCGCAAGACGATATATTCGAAAAAGTGATGTTTTCGAAATGAAAGGTTGATATGAATTAGACATGATGTGACACGATCACGGTCAAGAAATGCAATGTGAGGTAGAATAACATTATAACCAAGCGAGCGGTAAAAGTAGCTGGACTAATAAGTCTAGTTAGTGAGACCGGTTAAGGTCAGCAATTCAAATCAAGAAATTTGGTTTGCTTGTAAGCGGTAGGTTCGGTATAACATAACCGAATAAATAAATTTTAAGACAAAAGAATTTGTTGCTAAAAGTGAAAGAATTCACTAAAGACCTTTAAACGGGTCAAAGTAACGGATTCATAAAGAATTCGATAGTATATGAAAGCGATGGATATCGCTAAGTTAACTAAACTAGTAGAAATAACGAGATTACGCTATTTCAAGTTGCATTATGTCATATAAGATACGTAGATGATTAATAACCAAAAAGATATTACTATACTTTTCGAGAGCAAATGCATGGAGTTAAACTCGATAAATTATGTAAGAAAAGGTTTCGACGACGAAACCTCTTTAAGGGGGGTAGACTTGTAACACCCCAAAAACGGGTTTGGTAATCAAACCACGTTAATACTAAAAGACGGGTAAAGTACCGTTAGTGGTAAAAAAATTAACCCGGTAAATATTAGGATTTAAATAAATAAACCTAATATTAAATAAAACATGAATAAAAGTTTTAAGGAAATAAGTTTATAAGAGGTCCGAGTTAACGGGACTTAAAATAAACCTAGTAATAAATTCCCCGAACCCACAAAATTAACTAGGAATATTTAACCTAGTTAATTAGTGGGAATATTGTTGAAAATAATTAGGTTGTGACCTAATTAATAACAAAACAAACATGAGGGACTAAAATAGGGTAACTTGAAAATGATTTTATAAAACTAAATAAAACAACACAACACACACACATGAGTGTGTGGTGCGTGTTCTGGAATCGACCAGGAAGGGCTCCATGGGAGCTAACCCTAAAACTCAACAAAACCTTCAAATTGGAGGATCAATCGAAGGCCAAATTCAGATTTGAATACATAGAAACGATCACCAAGTCAAGAGGATCGTAAGGTATGTCGAATTTCTAACATTCATGAAGTTGTGAAAATTAGTTATCTTTGCATGATAGTTGCTTGGATGAAATAGGAATGATATAGTGATTAGGGATAAACCCTAGTCAATTACTTGTTGAAATTTTGCTTAATTCTTGTGAATTCACAATCACCATTGAAGGTGATAAGTGGGTTTTGTAAGAATATGTTAAACACTAGAATTTTGATTGTCAAACTAGTGTTATTTGAACTCTATGAAGTTAATCTTGACATTTAACCATGAATTTGATGATTATCTAGTAAAAGATGTTGAAATTGGCAAGATAGGTAACCATAAGTTTGATTGTTAAATTTTATAAAAGAATGTTCACTAGGTGTTTGACATAATGCCTAAGAGAAAGCTAAATGTTGAAATTTCGAATAAAATGCGCATTGGAATAATATGGCAAACTATGTGAAATGTGAAGTGATAAGGGTTCTAAACATCATGTTGAATCAGACTTAATTGTGTAAATCATGTGATCAAAAGTAGTTAACTTTTGATAAGTTGAATTAATAAATAATGAGGTCGAACGGTAGATTCGACATAGAAAACACGTAAGGTGGAATAGTCGTGATTATTAATGACTAATCTAACCACCTTTGAATGATGACGATAGTTTGACACTTAACGAGCAAGGTGGAGGCTTGGGAAGAAACGGGTCAAACGAATCAAGAAGGAAAAGAAAAGCGTAGCTTGGATACGAGGTAAGTAAAACTTACACCCTTTTGTAGGACACATGTTTATTTTATAACTATAAATGCGAATGATGTAATATCCAAAATAAGGGTTCCGACACGATTGATACAAGTCGGAACAAGTATAAATGATAAAAACCATGGTTTATGGTAAACGGGGCAAATGGGTGAATTTGGAAATTTAAAACCATGCTTTTATTCTAATTTATGTAAACGTTTGGTCTTATAGTCCAAACGGGTCAAATGGTGATGATAACACCATTTGACAATATCGACTAATGTGATTGTCAAGTCGTATTTTATCAGGAGCGATTAGCAATTTGGATAATTGCGATGCCATAGAATATTGGTTAATTTAACGCGAGGTATAAAACGGGTCTATATGTTGACTCGAACCAGGTACGTATATATATAAATTTATAGTTAAAAATGCAATGGGGGTCAAATACCTTAGCAAAAGGACCTATGTCGTAAAAGGAGGAAATAAGTTGACGAAAATGCCCTTGATAGGTAAATCGGGCAAACGACCCTTAGAAGTCGTTTAGATACTAGTATTATCATTGTGTAATTCTTAGACACATGTAAGAGTTGTAGGCATCAACCTTGGGGGTCAAATTCGCTCTAAACGGGTCAAAATAAGAACTTGAGCGTAAACGGGTTTTATTATGTAAGAATCCTGTGATTTGAAATTAATATGATAGGAGATATGGAAATTATGAATTTCATGAGTTTAAGGATCAAATAAACATGTTTGTTTGATAAAAATCGAACGGGTCAAAATTTGGTAAAAAGGGTAATAAGCCGAAGACATAAAAGTCTGAAATTTTGTTAAATCGGATGTTGGATTTTAACTCCATACGGTGAAGAATCAAATTACAATCACGTAGGAAGAAACGGTAGGTTAAACGGACAAACGGATTGAAAGATACGAAAGTTTTCGTGTCAAGAACGGCAAATGGGAAGTTCTGATACAGGGGCCACCGTAACTTACGGTGGGCACCGTAAGTTACGGTGGAGGACTGAAAGCTTTACGGCAGTTACCTCCTGCCTTACGGTGGGGGTATCTTATACCAGGGGCCACCGTAACTTACGGTGTCCACCGTAAGTTATGGTGGAAGCCAGTTTCAAATCTTTGTTTTTGGGATCAAGATATCAATGTTGGAATTTCTTGATTTCCTTGTTTAATTCGATTATTCGACCCAATCTGTCACGGCCCCCGACCCGGTTTGACCCGTTTCAGGAGCCGCGGAACAGAAATCCCGTGGTATTTAATTAACAGCGGAAGTTTCTTCAGGATCTTTTTAAAACTGAAATATTTCCCGATTATTTTATTTCACAATTCGGGATAAAACCCGGTAATTTACAATATTGAGATTTCACGAAGAAATCTTTTATTTTACAAAACATATTTCTTTATTTTATACTGAGCCACTTCCTTAAGCTGATAGTGCTTCACGGCACTTTTTCCTGGATCACAACAGATCACCTGAAACATGTTTGAAAAAGGTTTTGTCAGCGGGAAATACTGAGTGAATCATTCCATTTAAATAAAACGACCTGTTTGTTATAATATACAGTATTAAGAGCGATTACAATGTCTCTATCTTTTAAATTAACTGATCCAGTTGTCACTTGACCGGACTTGTGACTGTGGACATATCACTTGCTGGGTCCGTTCACCCACAAGTGATAAATAATTAGTAGCTATGTGCACATCCCCCCCACATACTGGCAGTAATTTCAGATTACATAGACTTAATCCCTGTAATTATAACCTTTGAAAATAAACATGCTTTTGTAAATAGATTTGATAAAAAGAGAATGACTCACATTGCAAATTTAACAGAGCTTATTCTACTGATTAGCCTTGATAACCTAGTTTAATAACAGGCACACAATTTGGTCAGTAACTTAATACAGCATTTACGAAAACTCACGAGATTAAAACCTTCACAACGAATGACAAAGTGCGATACTTAAACATCCATCGATTTAACGACGAATGACAAAGCATAAACCCTAATGTGGGCAGCACTTAAACATCCATTGGATAGTTTAATCGATCGGACATTGAATCGTAGCAGCGATCGAGTTATTACCGTGAATTGCGGCGTCGATTAGTGAACCGTGTGTGTTAATTGTGGTAAACAGGACGTATCTCAGTACATGCAGCGAAGTTCTACGTCGTTTGAACACCAGAAGTCGAGTCCCAAGGCCCTCTATTTATACCCTAAATTTGGTCAAGCTTACGCACCGTAAGCCTATAATTGTTGCGGTGCGTAATCAACCCTTGCGCACCGTAACACTCAAACCCTTGCGGTGCGCAATGGACACGTTTTTACTATAGACTTGCCACGTCTGGGACTAGCCTATCTGAGTTGGTTTTACGTGAATTTTCAATTTTGACAGCAAACTATTGAGATAATACTAACTAGGGTTTTACCCCCCTTGAGTTTTAGGGGCCCTAATCCTGATTCCGATTGTTCTGAAAATTTTAGGGTTTGTGCAGAATCACTTGGGTGTCTCAATTAGGGTTTCCTTTTTGATTAATTATCTAAATAATTAGGACTTTTAATGAGAGTTGTTACACAATCTTCCTTGTTGTATTAGTTATTTAATTATCAAAACTAACTTTTAAGTTGGTTTTGATCACAGGTGAATGTCGAGAGTCCCGGATGAAGATCAAGCATCGAGCAAGAACCGAACACGCGTTAAATGAAGCTTCCGCAAGTTGTTTCGTCGTTATTCTAAAACGATGAATTAAATTACATTATGTTGTTTAGCTTTCAAGTTTAGAAAAGTTTTAATAAACCCGTATTTGAACATTAATGTTTAAATATAAATACTCAGTAATTTGTGATTATTTACGAAAATCGCTAAATAAAATTATGGTTGTTACAATTATTCGATTTCATCTACATCATCTTCACTTTCGTATGTGTTCTGAATCCACTAATTGTTTAGGTTTCTACTTTGATTGTATAAATAAACGCTCAGTGTATATGCTGATATATGTATATAGATGCTCATCCAAAACCCTAAACCGTTAATTTGATGTATGTATTTCTATCTCTGCGTTGCTTTCATATATTGATTTCAGTTTTTTGATAATTGATTCTGATTTCATTGATAATCGATTGTGGCTTTGACTCTGTAGTATAGTAGTTTTTGCAAGTTACCCTGTCGTGATGGTCGTTCATTCCGACGAACTTTGTCTCGAGTCACATTAGAAAATTAACTTTGGGTACTTTTATTAATACGTATATTCCAATCATACTACAGAGCATACATATTTCTTTGATGTAGATATGCAAATGGAAAATCTGGGAAAATTTATTTTTATTATTGTTGTTGTTCATGGCAGTTGCAGGTTGCTAAAGGACTTTCTGCATCATCAACACCTAGAGAACAGGTTTGGCACAAAGAATACAACACCTTCAGCGTTGAACCATAAGTAAAGTAATCTGGACAACAATCTGCTAGAGCTCTAACTGAGGCTTGCTTTGGGCTTGAGCAGCACTATTGATGAGGAAGAACATGTATTTTAATATGGGTTTTATATTATTATTACTGTTATTATTAACTATAACTTATTAGAATCGAATTTTTCGTTTGGTACCAGGTGTTGAGAGGTGTTGAAAACTGTTGATGTTGCGATATTAAACAATATAACCCCTCAGACGAGTGGAGTAATGGACAGACTATGTATTGCATTTGAGGTAAATTTATTCAATTTTTTATTGCATTGATGGTAAAATCTACTATTCTTTTACTTTGTTAGTCAAGCTTGCTTATTTTGTTGTTGATATGTTGATGTGGAATTATCCCCATATTAGATCATTACAAAAAGGATTCTAAATGAAGTGTTTTGACCTTTAAAATGCTTTGACCATCAACTATTTAGTTACTAACCTTATGCATACAAGCATTTTGAGTTGTTTACTAACTTTATGTATATAAGCATTTTCTTTGTTATTATATTACATTTTTATGTCTTGTTTTTTAATAAATTTTAAACAGCATCTAGCGATTCATAGTTGATTGTTTGGTAACTAAATTTCAGGTGAAAAGAGCGCTTAAAGGTGGTAAGAGTGGAGGTCCGTCGCCAAAAACCAACTATCCAACCAATTAATCAGCTAACGTGAGTTAAAATAATAGTTTTATTATTGTTCCATACTTCGGTGTTATTGTTTGATATTCATTGTGTAGGAAGAGCCTTATCTGTATATTGATTGCTGCAACTTTGTAGGTTTTGTATAACTTTTTTTAATTTATCTTTTACTTATTAGAGGGGTAGTTTTGTAATTTACTAACGTGCAACAAATATGGTTGTGTAGGTCTAGCGTGTCAACAGAAGTTATTCTAATTTGTAATATCTGTTAAACAGTCAACGTGCTCTACAAATGGTATGTTCTCATTTTTATAATCGTCAATAACATTAATTTTTTTTCAATGCAATTATTGTCAATCTATATGATGTTGGAAATTTGGTGAATGGATATTTCGTGAATTATAATTTAATGAAATTATAATTATTAATAAACTCTTCATATGGGTGAATTAAAGACTAAACTCTTAAGTAGAGTTTTAATGTCTTTTAATTTGAGTCTTTATGTCTCAAATTAAGTCTCTAATTAAGTGAGACTTTTCACTCATCCTCAGCTCTTGTATAATAATAGGCTATGTGCCTCATTTGAGAGGAAGAACATCTAGAAAAATACAAGAGAAGATACAAGAAAATTACATGAATATATGGAGAGTTATTGAAAAGAAAAAAAAAATACTTGAAGACCCATGTGTTGGGTACTTAGAGAGATGTTTTCTCTATTCGATTTCACCACCGTCACATCTTTATTTTTTCTATAAGTTCATCCACTACAATTATCTGGTGTAACCTTGGGCGCGTGGCCATCTTCGGCAGTACAGACTGCTTCACTGTTGTACCCTGGGAGACAGACGCGTCGTCTTTGGTAGAGGCGTGAAATCTGTTTTAAGGGAAGCGTGTTGAACACGTGCCTCAACCAAAATCGTCAACGTTTTAGTGTGCTCTTTGTTGCAGTCAAGGAGTATTTTTCAAGACTCAAGATGATGAATACTCGAGTCTAAGATGCTATCAAGTGCGCATGAAGGACCCACCAGAGATGCGGCTTGAATCAAGATTTGTATATATAATTATATTTTATATTCCTTTTATTTAGGTACTGCAACTTGTATTGTACTATGATATTTCCTACGAATAACGAGAGTCTCGTTAATATATATTTTGTAATTATATTTTATAAAAGGTGAACCTAGTTCCTACATATGAAACATCAGATTTCTAAGAAATCTAGTATTTGACACACCAAGTTCTTTTGTTGCAACTGTCCTATGTCGATTTGGAGCTCCTAACGAACTTGGGTCTAGTCGGCTTAAAACATCTTTAACAGATGTTACAAATGGTTAGTATAATGAGTCAAGATTTACTATTAATAGTTATTAACAATTTTTGAATTGTTGTTTTCAACAATTTTTTGCATCAAGCTTTCATCATTTATGTTTGTTATGTTTCTTGTGTAGTATATGTGTTTTAGCTTCTTGTGGAAATTCTAGATGCTGCATTTTAGAGGATATATGCTTCATAAGTTGGTATATAATTTGAGCACACATTGCTAGCCAGATCCGAGGTCAGTGAGGTATGTATCTTTGTTCTTTAGTTTACTTATTCCACAAGCTTAATGTGAAGCTAATAGAAGCCAGCTGGAAAGCACTAAAGGCTTAAAGAAGTGGCTATAAAAGTTACCTAAATAAAATAGGAGATTTTATTTTCAATGATTAGGGTTTATCCCTATAAATGTATTATGTACGAAACATGGGTTTTATCCCATTTATTTATTATAAAAGTTTAGTGTTTTAAAACTCTGATAATATTTCCTAACTACGGTCCTGATGTTAAATTCCGCTGCCAAATTAATAAACACCGATACCACCGGCTCTGTGCGTTGACTCGTGGCGCCCGCTTTCGGGGTAGGGGTCGGGGGCCGCGACAGTCCGTCGCCAAAAACCAACTATCTAACCAATTAACCAGCTAACATGAGTTAATGTAATAGTTTTATTATTGTTCCATACTTCGATCTTATTGTTTGTTATTCATTGTGCAGGAAGAGCCTCAACCGTATATTGATTGCATTGTAACTTTGCAGGTTTTGTACAAGTTTTTTTTTATCTTGTGGTTATTAGAGGGGTAGTTTTGTAATTTACTAATGTACAACAAATATGGTTGTGCAGGTCTGGCGTGTCAATGGAAGTTATTCTAAATTTTAATATCTATTAAACAGTCGATGTGCTCTACAAACGGTATGTTTTAATTTTTGTAATTGTCAATAACATTTTATTTCTTTCAATATAATTATTGTCAATCTATATGGAACATCAGATTTCTAAGAAATCCAGCATTTGATACACCAAGTTCTTTTGTTGCAACTGGCCTATGTCGATCTGCAGCTCCTAACGAACCTGGTTCCTGTCGGCTTAGAACATTTCTAACAGATGTTATAAAGGGTTGGTATAATGAGTCAAGATTTACTATTAATAGTTATTAATAATTTTTTAATTGTTGTATCAAGCTTTCATCATTTATGTTTGTTATGCTTCTTGTGAAGTATATGTTTTTTAGATTCTTGTGGAAATTCTAGATGCTGCATTTTAGAGGATATATGCTTTATAAGTTAGTATATAATTTGAGCACACATTGCTAGCCGGAACCGAGGTCAGTGAGGTATGTATCTTTGTTCTTTAGTTTACTTATTCCACAAGCTTGTGTAATACTCATTATAAATTTTGTTGTTGCAGTTCTATACGATGAGGAGATACATAGATTTCCTGGCTAAAGATGCATTCTTATTTTTATCATACAAAGGTGTTGATTTTACCATCTTTGTCTTGGATTGATATAACTATTTATGATCTTTCTGCAGCGGGTTTTAAAGGCTTCCCAGTAGGACTTTAACAATATGAATTCGTTATGATTTAAAACCTCAACGAATTCTGATTGTTGAAGTCCTACTGAGAAGCCTTCAAAACTCGTTGTAGAAAAACAAAAAATAGTTATATCCATCCAAGACAAAGATGGTAAAAAGCAGTTTCTTTGTTTCTTACTCTCACGATTATGTTTTTTAATATGTTTTATTTGCTTGTAGGGATTAGATGGGTGCTTCTCTCCATAGGTCATACAAAACACAAGCTATTGGCGACAGCTCGCCATATTTAAGATATAAAAAAACTTTATATGTTAAACATGACGGGCTGCCGCCAATAGCCTGTGTTTTGTATGCCCTATGGAGAGACGCACCCATCTCCCCCCTAGAAAGCAAAGAAAACGTATAAAAAAGCATTATCATGAGATTAACAAACACCAAATCATTTGAAAAGTGACATCTTGGAGCATTTGGGCATTATTGCCACATATTGTTTGATAATTTGTTAAACGGCAAAAAAGACTCAACAACGTTTGCCAACAAAGTATTCTATTTAGGTGTTAATGTGTCAGTTTTTATAAAAAAATAATGAATCTGTTTCACATTTTGTATACATATTAACTTTATAATGTAGTGAGCAAATGAATAGCTTGTGAGAAAATGCTCGGTAATTATTTTGTATTTTTTATCGATTAATGTTTATTGTTGTAATTTTGTTAGCAAATTTATAATGTTCAGCATTTGGCATTTCGTATTTGTATCGATTAATGAATTATGGTTAAAGCATTATGTACTTATGATTGATTTGATGGAAAGATTGATCTCCTGGTCTAAAACAAACCCGTGTAATACACGGGTCATAAGCTAGTTTTAATGAAAAATGAATGTTGAATGACCTGATTGGAACACTTTTAAAACTTGAGTGACCTAATTGAAACATTTTTAAAACTTGATTACTATTATGGTAGATGTTTAAAAGTGTTTCAGATATTACATTTGCAGTCCAACATCATCATAGGGGCTCCATTCGGTCACATTAATGACACAAAAGCAGAACCTCACAATGGTGCCCCACATAAGCAAAACTTTACAAAAGCCTACAATGGTGTCCCTCCCTATTTTTCTATTTTTTGAACGACAAATTTCTTTACTTCTGTCGTCTGTGGGATTTGAACCTAAGACCTTCCCCTCTCAAGGAGTTTAAATGCAGTGTCTTTGCCAATGGACCACCACCCCATTGGTTCCCTATTTTTCTTTTGATTTATATGTTTTAAAGTGAAGTGGTCCCCACAATGCATCCGTTAGCCCTCATTATTGTGTTGGCGAAGGGGTCAATGGCGCCCATGCAATGTGGATGGGGGGCGTAATGAGTGAGTTTGACGGCTACATACATGTACCTGGTGGCTAAATTGCAACAAAATCTCACAAACATATGGTGATGCTCATAAGTTGAAGCCTAAAAGAAATGTTAATAAATGGATAAAGACAACAGGGGACACCAGTGTTCATTAACCTTCAAAGTATTTGACTATATACAATTACAAACATATTACTAGGCATGCTATGTCACATAAGGAGATAAAAATTAAGACCGGGTGATGTGGTGTAGCATCACCCACCACCTCAATGTATATCACCCCAAAACATCATACCTCCATTGCCAAAGGGGGAATAATGACATCGGCGCATCACCATTGCCTTGACGAGCGTTCAGGCTTGGATGTGTAGGGACCACTTTTCAAGAGCCAATCATATTTTTTTTTCTCTTTTTTTTTTCTTATTAACAGGTAAAGAAGTTTTATCTTACTGCACGTAGTTAAAGGTGGGCCCTATGTACGTGGTGTTGCGTGATAAAGACCCTAGGGAGTAGTAGAGGCTTTATCTCACACCATACAGCCTAAATACCAATGATGACCTGTTCACAGACTTGTTCAACCGGAGGACAAACGATAAAGCGTCAACTCATCAAGACGGTGCGACCCGTTGCAATTTTGTGAAGGCTTGATTAAAAATGATAAAAATTAAAATTCGTTTATAAAAGAAACAAATACATGTGTGTGTGTAATTTTGTGTTAATATATAGTGGTTTGACTTTGTTGAAGTTTTAATTATATATTGACATAAAACTTAATCATTTAATCCACGTTATTTGGCATGATTTGGTTAGGGATGTCTTTTTTGACATATTCAGCGCGTTAGTATTTCTGCTAAGAAAGAGCCAGTCGTTAATTTCTTAACTGACCCGTTGGAAGGGAGATCTACCCTTCGATCAGCCGACATCCTAGTCTTTGTGTGGGTAGGAGGAAAACATGTATGTGTGGGTCTAACAGGGATTTCTCCGCTTGTGGGTTTAGGGGTAGTGCTTTCACGGTGGGTCAGCCTGCTTTAAAGGCTGTTTGGGGTAAAGTGACCAAACACGAGAAAGCGTGTCTTGACAACCAGCACACGTTTATCCCATTTGCTTTTGATACTTTTGGTTTTATGGCGCCAGAGGCTGTGGACCTACTTAGTCGAGTTCAAAGGGTCATGCATAGTAATGTTATGACCCCGAGATCTATGGACATAGTTTTTAAAAGACTTAGTTTTGTTATTAAAAAAGGGGTAACGACACAGCTTGTTGCCCGTTTATCAACTATCTAGATGTAAATTTTAAATATAAATAAAAAGACAAAAAATTTATCATTAACAAATAGAACTTTATACTTTATATCCCGAATAAAATATTGAATATGAATTCAGAAGGTTACATGCAAAAAAGAGATGGAGATGAATAGAATTAGAATAAAGAGAAAACACGTCTCAAACCTTATTCAAGCTAACCTGCATAAGTTCTAGACTTCAAATGATAAAAGTTTCTTAATAATTTGTGAGAAGAGAAGAGGGAAACAGTGAAGAAAAAGAAACAATATGATAAGAAGATAGAGCCCCCGGGTCCAAATAACTCAATTTTCTCCCATGAATTAGAATATGAAAAAAAATATATTTCGAACACTAAACAAAAGGGTTAGCAAATAAACATGCTAATGCTACAATCAAGCCAATAAATTGTTAAAAGACCAACTTTGTAAGTTTCAATATATATGAATAAAAATATTGATCAAACTCGCCCAATAAGTTTGTTTTCTCGCACACCGACTCGTGTACAAGCCTCAACGACCTGGCAACTCGCTCATTGACTTGTGATTTAGGCCCAACGACTTGGTTAATTTCTCGGACAACGACTCATGAAGATCCCCCCAACGATTAGCGAAACTCGAAAATTATGATTTAAAAAAAGAGAGAAAGAGGGGGGGGGGGGGGGGTGGAAGTTGAAAGAGAAGAAAAAAAGTTCTCATAAGAGTGAACGGTAAGAAAAAAAAAAAACTATACAAAAGAAGAAACTAAGAATACTGAAAAATAATAGAGATGAAATTAAACAGGAAAAACAAATAAAGAGAAAATAGTCTCTACAAGGAAAAAAGACAAGCATATTAAACTTTTGAAAACCATGCAACACCGCAACCTCATGGTGGTTATTTGTAACATCACTTTTTTTGTTATAATAAAATTGGACGAATTTTTTTATCTGTTATATCACTTTATAATAAAAGGTTAATATTAAATTAATTAAAGTTTTTAGAAGCCTTCTATATGATTATAATTAACTCAAAATTAGTGTTATGAATTAATAATTTTAAGTCGAAGAACCATTTATGGCCTATTTTAAAGCAAATTCTCTAGAAACTTAAGTGTGAATAAGGTTAATACTTTCTTAGCTTATAATTAGTAAGTATACAAACAAGTCTAAAGAGAAAAAAAAAAAAGATTTTTAGGAAAAAAGATAATCAAATCCATAATTGTGAGTTTCGACGCACCCTCATTCACGGGCTTGGCCCTGAGAGGCGTCATGTGTCGGATTTTGTAATACCCCGAACCTTAATGTACTGGTTATACACGTATGAAATATGTAATTTATATTTCATATATTGTTAAACGAGTAAGATGATGGTATGAACGGTGAAATATCTTGACAAGCCTTGGCTAGTATAGGAGACCGTTTAATATTAATAATTAAATATATTATTTTTTTATATAAGCAAGCAAGCTAGCAGGTCAAGCAGGCAGGTAGGCACGTCAATTGAATCCCACATCGACCAGAAAAGGGTTTTGAGGTGCTTGCTTGGTTACTTTAAATAAGAGTCTCAGTAGTTTGTTTAGGTACCAGTTTCTTTAACGGAAACGCTCTAGTATAGAGAATCCCGAGTATAGGATACCCCGTTGGGTGTTGTTAATAGTCGTTTTTGGAGCGCGAGTAGGAGCAGGAGTAGGGAAACTCTACATCAACGTGCCGTAGATAGTTTTAAGGTATGCTCTCGTTTACGTCTATGTTTAGTTATTTATTATTTAATTTTAGTAGTTAATAGGAGTATTATTATTAGTAGTAAGTATTATTATTAGTAGTAATATTATTATTAGTAGTAGTAATGTTAGTATTATTTTTAGGTACTAGGGTTATTGTCAGGGGTGGGTATTGGGTAGCCTAGCCTTAGTTAAGCATAGACTGATCAACCATGCTTAAATAAGGCAGCACTAACCAACATCCAACCATGATAATGACTAGTTAGGTGTACCATTACCTAACCTAGGATTATGTAATTGTGTCAGGACCTTGAGACATAACCCAGTCGTACTAGCGGTTGTTAAGCAATTGCTAAGCAGGTGAGTCATCATACTTGTCTTTTAAATTGTGATAGTATACTCGTCCATAACTGGTAATAATGAGAATGCTGCAGTATGCATGTGTCAGTAAGGGTATATGGGATCCTATTATATTTAATGAGGTGTGTCACTCTGGGAAGGGTAATAAGGTGTTGTACCCACAGGCACTTCGTGCTTATAAGGTCCAGCGACACACACTCATACCTATGTGACGGCCGTAGGGGGACACAGCTGGAGGACCAGTATGTCTCTTGTACGGTGGTTTGTGACAAGTCAAATGTGACCTATAAGGTTCAATGAGGCCCAACCTGACTATAATGTGTAACACCCGAAAACCCGAATGTTTATATTCGTTAAATGTTATGATATGGCACATCAAGAAATAAATAACTAGGTTATTTATCCTAGTTAAAAGTATGGTAGAAACAATTAGAGAATAAGAGTTGTGCCAATTATAAATAAGAAAGAGAACATGAGGGACTAAGATTGCCAAAATTGAATATGAGTTTAATTAAAACAAGAATCTCACACACACTGGGTGTGTGTGTGTGCGTGAGATCGAGCAGGAGGAAGAAAGAATGGGTGTAAACCCTAGTTCACAGGAAAGCTTCAAATTGACAAGGAGATTAGTCTCAAATCCGATGCATGAACTCGTTTTCTTGATAATCTAGCCCTAGCAAACATGTGGTAAGTTGTAATTTAAGATTTGATGATATTGTAAGAAGTGGGTTATGATCAATCCACGAAATTGTATGAAATTAAGCATGATTATGTGTTAACATCATCATAGGGAACATGAGTTATGCATAATTTTGACTAATTTGATGTTTAAGGATGTAAACCCACTAGTTGGGTGATTAAGATGACATGGGTGTTCATCATGTCCAATTCTTGTTAAATATTCATGAATTATGTTGTGTTATGATGAACTATTGTTAGATGAATTGAAAGAAATATGGTGTTGATATGTTTGATGTTTATGTGTTAATGATACTTGTTGATTAGTAAGAAGATTTGATGAAATATGAATGAACTTGGAAGATTATGCTTAAACTAGTTGTACATGGTGCCTAGGAAGTAGTACGCACACCACGTGTTTGATAAAATGTCCAAATGACAATAATATGTGAAGGTTATGTTATGATGATGTTGAGTATGCTATGTGCTTGTTTGAATCGACTAATGAAATACATATGTGAGATATGAACTTGATATGATCATTCATATGAATAATCATGTATGCTAATAAGGACGTAAATGTAATGACATGAAAGCATAGGAATCATGTCAAGATGGATGGGAGCGTGGAAGGCTAACGGGACAAGAAGACTCAAGTAAGCGAATGCAAATCCGGACGCGTAAGGTAAGTGAACTCCGAACTTACCCTTTTGTTTGGTAATGTATTTATGATATACGGTAATTTATTTAATGTAATGTAAGAAGATATGAATCGATGTTGTTACTAAGGTATGTTTTAGTGGAAATGAGTCGGAAGTGGTTAAGAGAGAGATTCGATTATGTTTGGATAAGAAAAGGGAAGCTAATGATACTAACCGTGTTTCTATTGAGAACTAATGTGAAGTATAGGCATCTTAACAATGGAAGTGAAGATTGACTCCGCTATCCGATGCGAGTGATCGAATGGATGGATGAAAGGGCTAGTATAAGAGAAAGCATGATATGTTGACGCCTTATTATACATGTGTTAAGATTTTGTATTATGTCACCGGTTGCTAATGATGTGATTGAATGTGGTGACTGCAGGTTGTACAGGTTTTTGGATGTTTCATCAAGAAGAGTACGCGGTTGAAGATCGAGTCAACGCGTGGATTGTACGTGGGTGTGAATGTGGTCACTTAATTTTATATAAGTATGTTAGTTTTTAATTAATTTATAAAAAGGGATTAATGTATTTAAGTGAAAGAATGAATATAATGAAAGAAAATTTTAGATATGTATTTTCCGCTGCGAATCATAGGTTAAAACGTGTTAGGGTCTTACATAATGTGGTCACATGCTGAAGAAACACTAGATAATTGATCGGAATTGAATTATCTAGGGGGTTTGGATCTGCATAAAAGGTGGGTTTTCTCTCCTTCGATTTGATGGAACAGTTCTTCTTCTCCGGAAAACTCTGCAAAACAAAGCACCGTTAGCCTCGTCAAGGGGAGAAGAAGGGTTCTCTCCTTGACCCGACTCCGGCGTGAGAATAAGTAGGTGTTTATGAAGAAGAAGAAGTATTGACGAAGTGTGTGTAACTTGAATTTCGTACCTGAATTGTTCTCATATTTATAGCCGAGAGTTCTGGGCGGGAAAACTCGTTGGTGAAATGTTGACGGAAAATGCTAACCCCGTAAGCGGTTACATTTCCTTCCGTTAAGCTTCGTGAGTGCACACGGATCGCTGTTTAGATCCACGGCTGGGGGTTTACCACGTGGAAAGTGATTAAGTGGAGATTTCTCTCTGATTACATGCTATCATTGTGATCTCAGGGATGCCTGAGGTAATGACACGTGTCCAGACGGTTATAACCGTCCTAGTGGTGCATGATTGAATTCTTCTAGAAGATTACTGCTGTAATCTGCTGTGATTCTAGAAGATTACTTTTGGATTTTCATCCTTTGTTTATGGAGGAAAGCGCAAGGATTTATGATTTCCTTTTGGCGCGCAAGTGTTGTCTGCTATCTGTTTCTTAAGCCTTCTTTGTAGGACCAGTGCGCGGCCGCGCAAGGTCAGAAGGGCTGATCGACCAGGTTGTGGTATGGTCCTAAGTACTTGTTACAAGGTTTTTAGGACCTTACCCCTTCAAGTCCCCCCAGTCTAGTGTTGCTCTTATGCAAATGAGTGGAGCACTGGACTTATGAAAGAGAAATGCTTTTTGGCACGAAAGTGGGGAATCTTCTATGAGAAGATTTTACTTTGTTTATTAAAACTTTTAGGGAAATTGTGATTTTTCCCTTTGATTTGATCTTTTGTAATCATGCCCTGACGCTTGGTGACCTCAACTTGTAAAAAATTAGTATTTGTGGTACTTTTTCCTTCTTGCCTTGGGATTCAAATTGACGCTTGTCAGTCCTCATTTATGGGGCTATGACCTTAGGTCCTGTAGCGCCGTTTAGAAAGGACGTTTTTGACAGTTAATCATGGTGGTTTTTTCCTTTTCCCGGAGTTTAGTTCCTCTATATATATTTGAGGATTCTTGTCTTCTTTCTTAATTTGGAAAATATGAAGACGAAAGGTTCCGTTCGTACCCGTCGACTTTTGGATGTCTTGAGGTTTTACGAGGCCGCTGAGGGTCTCCTGCTTCTTGCCAGTTCACCACCATTAGTGGCTGTCAAGGAAAAGGAACCGTTCAACTCTGATTCTTTGACTGTTGTCGGTTCTGATTGTGAGGTTTTTCGGCGAAGGGTTGTTGTTGATGAGGAAGTCGGTGTGCTATCTGTTGACGACCTGATGTCTCGTTTTCTGATGATCCGAAGAGGTGGATGCCAACTTGTGTATCATCACCGAAAGAATCGTCGTAATGGTCAGGTGGCGGTTGTTGACGAAGGCCCTGCTGTTGATTAGGTTAGGTTTGGGAAACTGTGTATTCCCCTCTTTTGTCGTTTATGTTGGCTTTGCTGGGGGTTTTTTGAAGATCACTGTCGTGATCGTTGTGAATGGTTGTTTGTGTTTTGATGATGAATATATATTTTTTAATGCACTGTCGTGCATGTAAGCTTCAGGTTGTGTTTGAGTTACAATATGTTGTATATGTTTAATTGCTTTGAATAGGTAGAGCGAATGAGAATGGTATTGTATTCATGTGTGAACGTTTGTCTAAGATGCGCAAGGTTGTGCCCTTTTTAGACTGTTCATGAAGCGTACAATGTTTACCATATTGTTTTCGCGTATACCCAAAGAATTATATGCAATTTGTAACAAACAGTAACATAAGTAAAGATGATGTTTGTATCAATAAGGGCGTAAGGCCAATAATACAAAGGATAATAAAGAAATACATTGCCTGTATATTTTCATTTTTGCGGATTGGTTCGGCTTATATGTAACACCTGCGCAGCTGTTGCGCGTTCCAGGTGCGGGGAACTAGCGTCCCATCGATTCTTTTCAGGGTGTATGCTCCCTTGCCTAAGACTTCATTGATGACGTATGGTCCTTCCCATTTTGGCGCTAATTTTCCTGGTTCTTCTGCGTTGGAAGCTTCATTGTCGCGCAAGACAAAGTCACCAGGGACAAAGGTACATACGCATACACGCGCATTGTAGTATTTTTCGAGTTTGGATTTGTACCTTGCCTCTGCGATGGCGGCGTTTTCGCGCCTTTCTTCGAGAAGGTCTAAATCCAACCTTCGCTCTTGCTCGTTGTTTTGTCTTTCCATGGCTAGCATGCGCGGTGATGGGAGACCAATTTCTGCTGGTATTACCGCTTCTGATCCATAGACCAAGCTGAACGGGGTTTCCCCAGTGCTGGTTTTTGGCATGGTGCGATGTGCCCATAAGATGCTGGGGAGTTCATCGACCCAGCCTCTGCGCGCTGTTCCGAGGCGTGCTTTAATGTCGTCAACAATTTGTTTGTTGACACTCTCGACTTGTCCGTTTGCTTGTGGGTACGCCACAGAGGCAAAGTTATGCTCGATCTTCATTTCTTTAAACCATTTTTGAAGATCATCTGAGGCGAAGTTAGTGCCGTTGTCGGAGATGATACGCAATGGTAATCCAAATCTGCAAATAATGTGTTCCCATATAAATTTGCGGATTACCATAGCTGTGGTTGAGGCCAAGGCTTTAGCTTCAACCCACTTCGTGAAGTAGTCGACTGCTACAATGATGAATTTTACTGCGCCTGGCGTGTCTGGGAATGGACCAACAAGATCAATGCCCCATTGCTGAAAAGGCCAGGCGGACGTAACTGGAACGAGTGGATTTTTTGGGCGAAGCGTTTTTGGCGCGTGGCGCTGGCAAGCTGTGCATTTTCATAGTAATTCGACCGCATCTACATGCATTCCTGGCCAATAATAGCCTGCGTTCATAATTTTGGCGACTACCATGCGCGGTCCGGCGTGTATTCCGCACAATCCTTCATGGATTTCCCTCACTAACTACTGTGCGTCTGTTTTATCGACGCAGCGCAGGAGTGGTCCCATGAATGATTTCCGGTATAGGATCCCCTCCGCCATTTCGTAGTTTATTGCTTTGTTCTGGAGTTTCCGAGCCTTCGCCTTTCCTTTTGGGAGTTTCCCATGTTGTAGGTATAAGATAATCGGAGACATCCAGGATGGACTGCCGATTTCGATAACGTTCACTTGTTTGAGAGGGACGGAAGGGTTGGACAACACTTCGATGCGTACCTCTTTTGCTAAATGTTTGAAACTAGTGGCAGCCAACTTGCTCAGCGCATCCGCGTGTTTGTTCTCGCTTCTGTTTATGTGATTAACCTTGAATGTTTGGAACTTGCTGATTAGCATTCGCGCTTGTTCCAGGTATAGAGCCATTGCCTCTCCTTTCACGTCATAATGACCCTTGACCTGTTCAGCCACTAATTTTGAATCTACATTGGCTTCGAGGTTTCTTGCCCCCATTTTGAGTGCTAAACGAAGGCCTGCAAGGAACACTTCGTACTCTGCCTCGTTGTTTGTGCTTCGGAAATCTAGGCGTATAGCGTATGTAAGTTCGTGATCATCTGGGCTGACCAATCGGAGACCCGCACCTGCTCCGTCATCATTAGAAGCGCCGTCTGTGTGCAGAGTCCAAACCCTATCGTCGAAAATAGGAACAGGGTTTTGGATTGCCTCGCACTCTTGGACTTTGTCGATAGGAACTTCTGTGGCAAAATCTGCTAGAACTTGCCCCTTGATTGCCGGTCGCGGTCTGTATAGGATATTGTATCCTCCGAGCTCAATAGCCCATTTGGCCAATCTTCCCGCGACGTTGGGTTTGGATAAGATTTGGCCTAAATGGTAATTAGTGAGAACCGTGATGACATAACCAGAAAAGTACCGACGTAAGCGCCGTGATGCGTGTACTAGCGCTAGGACCAGTTTCTCTATCATGGAGTAACGTGTTTCTGGGCCAGTGAGCATCTTGCTTATATAGTAGATTAGATTTTGAATGTTTTCTCGCTCCACCATTAGCACTGCGCCTACTGCTACTTCCGCAGCAGATAAATATAAAATCAGGGGCTCTTTTTCTCGTGGTGCTGTTAGCGTTGGCAACTGAATTAAACATTCTTTCATTTGTTTGAAGGCTGCTTCCGCTTCGGGTGTCCACTGGAAGTGGGTTTTCTTAGCACAGTTTCGTAGTGTGCTAATGAATGGATAGGACTTTGCTGCATGATTTGCCAAGAATCTGTTCAAGGCTGCTAGGCGTCCGGCGAGTCTTTGCATTTCTTTTATTGTTGCAGGTGATGGCATTAACTGGATGGCCTGTACTTTCTCTGGGTTTACTTTAAAACCATCTCTTGTTACTATGAAACCCATAAATTTCCCTTCTTCCATTCCGAAGGAACATTTCGTTGGGTTGAGCTTTAAATTTACGCTGCGCAAAGAATCAAACGTGCGTTGGATATTTGCGAGCATTGTGTCTTCTTCATGGCTCATGATGACGATGTCATCCATGTATACCTCGACTGTCTTACCAATATCGCCTCTGAAGACCGTGTCCATTAGGCGCTGGTATGTTGCGCCTGCGTTGCGTAATCCAAAGGGCATTTTTGTATAACAGAAGATACCCTTGTCTGTGCGGAATGCGGTCTTGTCTTCATCTTCTATTTTCATTTGGACCTGATGATAACCTTTATAACAGTCAAGAAAGCACTTCCATCGAAATGATGCTAGAGAGTCAACTTTTTTGTCTATTTCAGGAAGTGCGTAGCAATCCTTTGGGCATGCTACCAGATCTGATGTTTGGGGACTCAGATCTGGTAATTTGTGTGAAAATTGTGTTTAAAGCAACCTGGCATCTGTCAAACCAGTATTCTGGGGTTCTTTTTATGAGCTGGTCTGAGAAATTCTTTTCGTCTGAGTGACTATTGTTGACTCCCATGATTCCGTCGATCTGAGTATTTGGGGTTGTGGAACCCTTGAATTCAGACCGAGGACCTGATGGGTGAGATGATGAATTCTCTGCCATGTGAAAACAGAGAATGAGGAAAACTGAATCGAAACGAGACAAAACTGAAAAACAGAGAAATCGGTGGGCGCCAATGAAGAAACACTAGATAATTGATCGGAATCGAATTATCTAGGGGGTTTGGATCTGCATAAAAGGTGGGTTTTCTCTCCTTCGATTTGATGGAACAGTTCTTCTTCTCCGGAAAACTCTGCAAAACAAAGCACCGTTAGCCTCGTCAAGGGGAGAAGAAGGGTTCTCTCCTTGACCCGACTCCGGCGTGAGAATAAGTAGGTGTTTATGAAGAAGAAGAAGAAGTATTGACGAAGTGTGTGTAACTTGAATTTCGTACCTGAATTGTTCTCATATTTATAGCCGAGAGTTCTGGGCAGGAAAACTCATTGGTGAAATGTTGATGGAAAATGCTAACCCCGTAAGCAGTTACATTTCCTTCCGTTAAGCTTCGTGAGTGCACACAAATCGCTGTTTAGATCCACGGCTGGGGGTTTGCCACGTGGAAAGTGATTAAGTGGAGATTTCTCTCCGATTACATGCTATCATTGTGATCTCAGGGATGCCTGAGGTAATGACACGTGTCCAGACGGTTATAACCGTCCTAGTGGTGCATGATTGAATTCTTCTAGAAGATTACTGCTGTAATCTGCTGTGATTCTTTATCGTGTGGTATCAGTTAAGTAAATAACATCCAAGTCTGGATATATTAGGCGGAAGTGTTTACTTTAGGATTTTCATCCTTTGTTTATGGAGGAAAGCGCAAGGATTTATGATTTCCTTTTGGCGCGCAAGTGTTGTCTGCTATCTGTTTCTTAAGCCTTCTTTGTAGGACCAGTGCGCGGCCGCGCAAGGTCAGAAGGGCTGATCGACCAGGTTGTGGTATGGTCCTAAGTACTTGTTACAAGGTTTTTAGGACCTTACCCCTTCACATGCCCATATTGTGTATGCATATAATGTAAACTGTGGTATGTCTTTATAAAAATTGTATAATATGAGCTCACCAGTATATATCTGACGTCGTTTTGAGTATACTTATCTCAGGTGAGTCATGAGGAAAGCTATAGGAACTACTTGACAGTTGTGGAGTTTTAGAAGATCAAGGAGTTCTTAGTTGCCAAAAGTTTGTAAATAAATAAAGTGTTGTACTCAGACTATTATAAGTTTTAATGAAAGTTTAGTTTGTTTCCGCTGTAAGTGTATCAATTGTGCACAATCACCCGGGTTACGGGGTGGGTGTTACAGATTTACAAAGCACTAAGTATAATCAGAGATTAAGCAACGAAAATAAAACCATATACATAGATTAAGATCGCAGTCTTACATCAGAACACATTGATAATAAATTCAAAATAAATTAACTACTAAACATTTGTAGATTAAATCGCACACATCCTATTTTGAAAGTGTTAAGAGGAACCCATATCCTAACCGTACGCTATTAAAAAAACTAGCAAGTATGATAATCACACCATATAAACTTTATTGTATGTGAGAACCTATGAGACCAATAATCACGAATATACCTTAATTTATAGTCTATGATATAATATTCCCAATGGGATAAACTTAACCTTCCGAACTAAGCCCAAACACAAAAGACAATTCATTAAAAGTTGGGATTTAAAAAAATGGTTCGTTGACTTGAACACCCAGTTATAAGCATGCTAAAATGAGTACTTCCTTGGGTGCACGACTCAAAGAACTAGAAAAATGCATGCTTGCGCTATTCTTTGTCCAGGTTACTTCCTGCCTAGGTTACCCGACTCGTGCAATGTGTTACTAGGCGATCGGTTTTTTCTTGGCAAAAGTAAGTTGGTACACACATGCTTACTGAAAGCATGTGAAACACCCCAAAACTGTTGGTATCATAGGCAACCGGTTTCCAATAGGGGTGTTCAAAAAAATCCAAATCCGAAACCGAATCCAAAATATCCGAAAACCCGTATCCGAAATATCCGAAATTTCGGATATCCGAAAATCGGATAATCCGAAAATTCGGGTTCGGATTCGGATGTTAGTTTTACAGATTTTCGGATATTCGGATTATCCGAATCCGAAATCTTAAGAAATAATAAAATAAATATATTTTAATATATCATACTATATATCACGATTTTTTTTGTTCAGGTAAGTAAATAACAATTCAAAACTCAATAACAAAACAATTACACCACACACCACACGCATTCAGTCATTCACACTTAGAAAAACTAGGGTTTCTCTTTGGATCTCAAACTTCAGCGCCGCTCCCTCTTCCCTGCGACATCGACCCTCTCCGATCCGGCGTCCTCTCCCTCGTCATTTGGTAAAATATGTTAGGTCTTCACCTGCTAGACTTCAAAAATTTCTAGTTTGTGCTAAACTTCAAAAATCTCTCCGAAAGTTCGGATTCGGGTTCAGATGTCAATATTCACTATCCGAAATTTTCGGATATCCGATCTTGAACACCCCTAGTTCCCAAGACCATTCGGTTCGAGAAGAACGATGATCGCACTTGAACGAATAATTGTTACAACTATCACACCACTTCATACTGAAACGTAATAACAGAAATCGAACAGACTTGAATCAAATAAACACTAACCGAACACAATGAAACTGAACATGATTAACACGAAACTTGTATTAACCGAAAGTCTGCATGTACATGAATGAAGTTGGAACCGTGTATATATAGCGATCGAATGGATGTGTCTTCAACAGTCACGTCTTTCATAGAGGGACATGTCGATTCCCTGTTAACCGTTCATACAGTTATACACATACACACCGTTCCATCACATACACGGCCCAAACTACAGAGACTCATTTACTAACCCTACTGGACTTCTAGAAAGTATTTGACCCAACATAAACACAACATGGCCTCCGGCCTAAATTCTAGACAAATAAAACATAAACAGTGACTTGTTTGACCCATTAACAACTAATAAAACATATTAAAACAAGCAGCCTTTAATCGGATCCGGAGATTCAAGATTATCGATCTTCATTCTCCCTCCTAAGCATGAAACTCCGCAATCCACAACCTTCTTCAATCATCATCGTTGCTGGCGACCTCGATGGTAATCACCAAGTCCGCCTCATCCTCGTTCTCTACCACTTCCGCTTGTTCATCCTTCTTGCTTCCTTCACCCGCAAGAAATACCACTCAATCAACTCGATGTAGTACACGTAAGCGACCTTTATCACATATGCATCATCCACTTCGAAACCATACTCGACCGCTACCACGGCCCAAAGATCATCCTCGATCACTTTCTTTACACCACCTTTAATAGTCACAATTCGGTGTAGTAGAATCAAACTAACATCCCTTCCATCGATGAGCGTAGGGGGCATGGGGCTTTCTTTGAAGATTCCAAGAAATAACGGTATAAACCACATTAGGACTTCCTCGAAGGGGCCACTATAAAGCTTCTCATACCCAGCTAGTTCTTCGTGTAGCAAAATTAAATCCAAGGCCTCTAGGCAACTTTCGATAATCATGTCATCTTCAATGACATCTTCTTCTTTTTGAGAACGGGCAACCGCCTTTTGATGTAGTTCTTGTTAAGATTGTAGCGGATTATTTTTCAAGCTTTCATAATAAAACACAAACCAGCCTTTTGCCTTTTCGAGTAGACAATCTCTGTTTTCTACACACCCGATGTGCCTTCACCATTTAATTTCTTGTTTTTCTTTCTTTCTATCTCGAACTCCTTTTCGTAAAAATCCTCAACATACTCTTTGAACTTTTCTTTATCATTTCGGTGCCCGTTATCAACATCTAGACCATCATAAAACTTGTCTAGGTACTCCTCCTCTAGTTCGATTTCGGACTTGTTCTCAAACACATCAAAGCCTTTCGCTCGACCACCGAACATATTCTGTAGAATGCACGTATCACCGGTAGTAATTGTTTCAATTCCTTGAAACAGCAGTTGCTCTAGGCTTAACACGTTTCTTTTGAGTCTCGGCACATAACTGACACATGGTATTGTTTTATCTTTACCATCCACCGGTATTTTCACTTCGCTAATACTGTGAACAAATCGCTTAAACACACTCCTATTCCCGGTCATGTGTGTTTTGAAATTTGGGTCTACCACCCAAATTAAATCAAAACTTCCTCCGCAAGTACCATCAACTAAATAATCACTTTCAATGGGTAACGGGGTTAAGTTGATATACTTACTTGGACAGATTGAAGCGATGTGACCAAATTGCTTACACAAAACACAACGATTCCTGGCCTTTCTCGGTCTTCCCACCGGTGCACTCCTTCTCTGGCCGAACCTTTTCTTGAACCCTTTCGGAACCATCTTCTTGGGAAAATTCTTAACCGGTGATTTCCACGAACACGTGGATGTCTTCCCCTGCGCAACATCTTTCCCCTTGTTGCAGCCCCGGCCGCTCTTTCCACCGTCTACCTGAACATCACCAAACCCGGCACCAACCGTTTTATCCTTCTCCCTCAGATGATCTCCAGAACCACCATCATCCCTCTCGATGTTTACCGAAGAACCTTTAGCTCTGATACCACTGTTGGTATCACAGGCAACCGGTTCCCAGGACCATTCGGTTCGAGAAGAACGATGATCACACTTTAACGAATAATCGTTATAACTATCACACCACTTCATACTGAATCATAATAACAAAAATCGAACAGACTTGAATCAAATACTAACCGAACACAATGAAACTGAACTTGATTAACACGAAACTTGTATTAACCGAAAGTCTGCATGTACATGAATGAAGTTGGAACCGTGTATATATGGCGATCGAATGGATGTGTCTTCAACAGTCGCGTCTTTCACAGAGGGATATGTCGATTCCCTGTTAACCGTTCATACGGTTATACGCATACATACCGTTCCATCACATACACGGCCCAAGCTACAATGACCCATTTACTAACCCTACTGGACTTCTAGAAAGTATTTCACCCAACATAAACACAACATGGCCTCCGGCCCAAATTCTAGGCAAATAAAACATAAACAGTGACTTGTTTGACCCATTAACAACTAATAAAACATATTAAAACAAGCAACCTTAAATCGGATCCGGAGATTCATGATTATCGATCTTCATTCTCCCTACTATGCAAGAAACTCCGCAATCCGCAACCTTCTTCAATCATCATCGTTGCTGGCGACCTCAATGGTAATCACCAAGTCCGCCTCATCCTCGTTCTCTACGGCTTCCGCTTGTTCATCCTTCTTGCTTCCTTAACCCACAAGAAATACCACTCAATCAACTCGATGTAGTACACGTAAGTGGCCTTTATCACATATGCATCATCCGCTTCGAAAACATACTCGACTGCTACCTCGGCCCAAAGATCATCCTCGAACACTTTCTTTACACCACCTTTAATAGTCACAATTCGGTGTAGTAGAATCAAACTAACATCCCTTCCGTCGATGAGCGTAGGGGGCATGACGCTTTCTTTGAAGATTCCAAGAAAGAACGGTATAAACCACATTAGGACTTCCTCGAAGGGGCCACTATAAAGCTTCTCATACCCGGCTAGTTTTTCGTGTAGCAAAATTAAATCCAAGGCCTCTAGGCAACTTTCGATAAAAATGTCATCTTCAATGACATCTTCTTCTTTTTGAGAACGGGCAACCGCCTTTTGATGTAGTTCTTGTTTAGATTGTAGCGGATTGTTTTTCACGCTTTCATAATAAAACACGAAACCAACCTTTTGCCTTTTCGAGAAGACAATCTCTGTTTTCTTCACACCCGACGTGCCTTCACCATTTAATTTCTTGTTTTTCTCTCTTTCTATCTCGAACTCCTTTACGTAAAAATCCTCAACATACTCTTTGAACTTTTCTTTATCATTTCGGTTCCCGTTATCAACATCTAGACCATCATAAAACTTGTCTAGGTACTCCTCCTCTAGTTCGATTTCGGACTTGTTCTCAAACACATTAAAGCCTTTCGCTCGACCACCGAACATATTCTTTAGAATGCACGTATCACCGGCAGTAATTGTTTCAATTCCTTGAAATAGCAGTTGCTCTAGGCTTAACACGTTTCTTTTAAGTCTCGGCACATAACTGACACACGGTATTGTTTTATCTTTACCATCCACCGGTATTTTCACTTCGCCAATACCGTGAACAAATGAGAATTCCCTTCTCACATCATCCGTCATCACCCCAAAGTACCTCTTAAATCGCTTAAACACACTCCTATTCCCGGTCATGTGTGTTTTGAAATTTGGGTCTACCACCCAAATTGAATCGAAACTTCCTCCGCAAGTACCATCAACTAAATAATCATTTTCAATGGGTAACGGGGTTAAGTTGATATACTTACTTGGACAGATTGAAGCGATGTGACCAAATTGCTCATAAAAACACAACGATTCCCGGCCTTTCTCGGTCTTCCCACCGGTGCACTCCTTCTTTGGCCGAACCTTTTCTTGCACCCTTTCGGAACATCTTCTTGGGAAAATTCTTAACCGGTGATTTTCACGAACGCGTGGATGGCTTCCCCTGCGCAACATTCTTCCCCTTGTTGCAGCCCCGGCCGCTCTTTCCACCATCTACCCGAACATCACCAAATCTGGCACCAACCGTTTTACCCTTCTCCCTCAGATGATCTCCAGAACCACCATCATCCCTCTCGATTTTTACCGAAGAACCTTTGGCTCTGATACCACTGTTGGTATCACAGGCAACCGGCTCCCAGGACCATTTAGTTCGAGAAGAACGATGATCGCACTTGAACGAATAATTGTTACAACTATCACACCACTTCATACTGAATCATAATAACAGAAATTGAACAAACTTGAATCAAATAAACACTAACCGAACACAATGAAACTGAACATGATTAACATGAAACTTGTATTAACCGAAAGTCTGCATGTACATGAATGAAGTTGGAACCGTGTATATATAGCGATCGAATGGATGTGTCTTCAACAGTCACGTCTTTCATAGAAGGACATGTCGATTCCCTGTTAACCGTTCATACAGTTATACACATACACACCGTTCCATCACATACACGGCCCAAACTACAGAGACTCATTTACTAACCCTACTGGACTTATAGAAAGTATTTGACCCAACATAAACACAACATGGCCTCCGGCCTAAATTCTAGACAAATAAAACATAAACAGTGACTTGTTTGACCCATTAACAACTAATAAAACATATTAAAACAAGCAGCCCTTAATCGGATCCGGAGATTCATGATTATCGATCTTCATTCTCCCTCCTAAGCATGAAAGTCCGCGATCCGCAACCTTCTTCAATCATCATCGCTGCTGGCGACCTCGATGGTAATCACCAAGTCCGCCTCATCCTCGTTCTCTACCGCTTCCGCTTGTTCATCCTTCTTGCTTCCTTCACCCGCAAGAAATACCACTCAATCAACTCGATGTAGTACACGTAAGCGACCTTTATCACATATGCATCATCCACTTCGAAACCATACTCGACCGCTACCTCGGCCCAAAGATCATCCTCAATCACTTTCTTTACACCACCTTTAATAGTCACAATTTGGTGTAGTAGAATCAAACTAACATCCCTTCCGTCGATAAGCGTAGGGAGCATGATGCTTTCTTTGAAGATTCCAAGAAAGAACGGTATAAACCACATTAGGACTTCCTCGAAGGGGCCACTATAAAGCTTCTCATACCCGGCTAGTTCTTCGTGTAGCAAAATTAAATCCAAGGCCTCTAGGCAACTTTCGATAATCATGTCATCTTCAATGACATCTTCTTCTTTTGAGAACAGGCAACCGCCTTTTGACGTAGTTCTTGTTTAGATTGTAGCGGATTGTTTTTCAAGCTTTCATAATAAAACACGAAACCAGCCTTTTGCCTTTTCGAGTAGACAATCTCTGTTTTCTTCACACCCGACGTGCCTTCACCATTTAATTTCTTGTTTTTCTCTCTTTCTATCTCGAACTCCTTTTCGTAAAAATCCTCAACATACTCTTTGAACTTTTCTTTATCATTTTGGTACCCATTATCGACATCTGGACCATCATAAAACTTGTCTAGGTACTCCTCCTCTAGTTCGATTTCGGACTTGTTCTCAAACACATCAAAGCCTTTCGCTCGACCACCGAACATATCTATACTATATTATAATGCATGAGAGAGGGGTATTTTAAGATACCCAAAAAATAAGAACTTTCCCCCCCTTTATTTATAGAAAGAGTCCTAAAATGAGGGTAGTTTGGTCTTTTAAATACTATTTATTTTTTAGCCCCTAAACTTATTACACTTAAATCCCTAAGGTTTTAACAAAATTATAGATAATTAGTTACAATTCATCCCTCCACAACAAACTTATAATTTTTTACGTTTTCTTGACATATCTTACAAACTATACTGTTTAAAAAAAATGCAAAGATAGCATGACGACATACACATTTTTGTCAACGTTTCGGTAGTTGTCTTGCTCAATAAAGACGCACGGATTAAAAGGTACAAGTCGATAATGCTTTAATGTACAAGTAATTAATACATGTGATCTAATGTGTCTAATCTACAAAGATGTGCTCCATCTATGCAAACAAAAACAAAAAGAATTAAAAGTACCATAACATAAAATGAAGATATTATGTATCATATTTTATTTTATTAAAACTGCCTATTATCTATACTTAGATATATCTTATAAAAACTTAAAACTAACCACAACAAACTTCCTAAATAAAGGGGTGACAAATCTAAAATTAAACCCTAATGCACTTGTATAGTTACTACTATAAATACATAGCAGGACACCCTATATCTATTGCTAAACAAAGTAAAAAAAATAGATCCAGTTCTGAATTCAATTGTTGCGAAAAACCAAGCATGCGAGATTGAAAATTCTAAGGTCAGTTCTGTTATATCGCAACAGTGAATAATTGTTTTCTTTTATTTACTTTTATGTGAATGTTAACTTATTTGATTTTTCAGATTCAGTTGCATGACGAACATGCCAATTTAAACAACCCTTTTGTCGAACAAGCTTCTAAGGTATTGATTTTGTTGGTTTTTAAGTATTATTTTTGCGTATATCTTTCATATTAACATGTTCGTTATGTTATTATATGTGTGTTTTATTGCAGGATGATGGTGATAAAAGTGTTGATATTATTTCTTATGGTGCAATGTTTAGTCCATACAAGTCTAATCTTCAACGTGAATTTAGTGAAGAGGTGATTTTAAGGTTTATTTAATCTTTTTTAACTTTTGTATTCAAATTTTGTCCTTTTTAAGGATCGGAAGTTTTAGACTCAAAGGAAGAGATCCAAGAGACTCACTGAATGGAAATGGAGTGAGGTTATTAATTTCGACGATTCTGATGACAATGACAAAGAAGAGGAATTAGAAAATACTGCCGATTCAAGCACAAACCAGAAAAACCCGATTAAAAATACCTCGAGTGTCAATTCAGAAGCGGAACGGATTTCATGCAGTTTAATATGAAATCTATCAAGTGTTTTTATGTTTTTTTTTTCATTTTTAGTTGTTATGTTTGATCTAGACGTTTGAATAAATTTTATTTTGTATTTGAACTTTATTTTTGATGTTAATATAATGCAGTTATTGACCATATTAATAAAGTTCAAAATAAAGTTAGTATCCTAAATTTACAAGTCAACTGAACTTATATAAGTTAATATCCTAAAGTTGTAATAAATAGATATTGCAGTTAGATATACTGAAGCTGAAATTATAAAATATTGCAGTTATTCTTGGATATATTTATCTAATAATTTGTATTTCTTAATTAAAAAATAATAAAGTAATAAACTTTAAAGCTAAACTAAAAACCTAAACTTACTATAATATAAAGTTAATAAAGATATAAACTCTAAACATCCTATTTTTTATAAAATTGTTTTTAAAATTTTATAAAATATAATTTTATATATATATAAAAACAAAATTTAACAATTAAAGTTAAAGGTGTAAAACATATTTACGAGTCAACTACTATTTTTTATTTTTATAAAAACAAAAATTTTAAACTTAAAGTTTATTCGATGAGTACCGTGTGGATATTTAAAAAAAGTTATGAACTTTAAAGAATAAAATTATAAACATTACTATTTAACCAACAAAATAAACTTACTTTACAATTATAACAACTTATCTATTATTTTTTGTCGTTTGATTATTATTTTTTTATTAAAAACGAAACTTTGCATGTGTAAAACAGTTTTTTTACTTTATTTATAAACAAAACATTTTGTTTTTATAACAAAATAATTTTTTTATAAACATTTTTTTGTAACAAGTAATATAAATAAAATACTCCATAAATTTACAATCTTTAATAGATAAATACTAAAATGTGTTGCAAATTTTTAGGATTATAAGTTCAACTATATTGTTATAGATAATATTAGTCGGTTTCAAAAGAATTCTTTTCCAACTTGACTAGATACGTGGTAGATTGTGTTGCATATTTTTAGTTATTATAAGTTAAAAGTAAACTCATATAGATAAGATTAGTTACGAACTAAAAATCTAAACTTAGTATGATATAAAGTTAATAAAGATATAAACTCTTAACATCCTTCTTTTTTATAAAAACAGTTCTTAAAATTTTATAAAAATTTAAATTTTTTATATCTGTAAAAAACCGAAATTTAACAATTTAAGTTAAAGCTCTAAAACGTACTTACAAGTCAAATACTATTTTTTATTTTTATAAAAACGAAAATTTTAAACTTAAAGCGTATTGGATGAGTACTATGTGGATATTTAATAAAAGTTATGAACTTTAAAGAATAAAATTATACTTTACAATTATAACAACTTATCTTTTATTTTATTTTTTTAGATTATTAATTTTTATAAAAAAAACAATATTTTTTGTCTTTTGATTATTAAGTTTTATAAAAAAAACAAAACTTTAAATATGTGTAACACTTATGACATATATCCACCACAATAATGTTATCATAATTATTATACTAATAAGAAAACTAACAGAAACGAGTGCCGCAATGCAAAGTGTCGCCCCCGCCGGATCGCGCGGGCACCCTAGTAGTTCTTTAGAATGCACGTATCACCGGCAGTAATTGTTTCAATTCCTTGAAACTACAGTTGCTCAAGGCTTAACACGTTTCTTTTGAGTCTCGGCACATAACTAACACACGGTATTGTTTTATCTTTACCATCCACCGGTATTTTCACTTCGCCAATACCATGAACAAATGAGAATTCCCTTCTCACATCATCCGTCATCACCCCAAAGTGCCTCTTAAATCGCTTAAACACACTCCTATTCCCGGTCATGTGTGTTTTGAAATTTGGGTCTACCACCCAAATTGAATCGAAACTTCCTCCGCAAGTACCATCAACTAAATAATCACTTTCAATGGGTAACGAGGTTAAGTTGATATACTTACTTGGACAGATTGAAGTGATGTGACCAAATTGCTTACACAAAACACAACGATTCCCGGCCTTTCTCGGTCTTCCCACCAGTGCGCTCCTTCTTTGGCCGAACCTTTTCTTGAACCCTTTCGGAACCATCTTCTTGGGAAAATTCTTAACCGGTGATTTCCACGAACGCGTGGATGGCTTCCCCTGCGCAACATTCTTCCCCTTGTTGCAGCCCCGGCCGCTCTTTCCACCGTCTACCCGAACATCACCAAACCCGGCACCAACCGTTTTACCCTTCTCCCTCAGATGATCTCCAGAACCACCATCATCCCTCTTGATTTTTACCGAAGAACCTTTGGCTCTGATACCACTGTTGGTATCACATGCAACCCGGTTCCCAGGACCATTCGGTTCGAGAAGAACGCTGATCGCACTTGAACGAATAATTGTTATATCTATCACACCACTTCATACTGAATCGTAATAACAGATATCGAACATACTTGAATCAAATAAACACTAACCGAACACAATGAAACTGAACTTTATTAACACGAAACTTGTATTAACCGAAAGTCTGCATGTACATGAATGAAGTTGGAACCGTGTATATATAGCGATCGAATGGATGTATCTTCAACAGTCGCGTCTTTCAGAGAGGGACATGTCGATTCCCTATTAACCCTTCATATGGTTATACGCATACACATCGTTCCATCACATACACGGCCCAAACTACAATGACCCATTTACTAACCCTACTGGACTTCTAGAAAGTATTTGACCCAACATAAACACAACATGGCCTCCGGCCCAAATTCTAGACTAATAAAACCTAAACAATGACTTGTTTTACCCATTAACAACTAATAAAACATATTAAAACAAGTAGCCTTTAATCGGATCCGGAGATTCATGATTATCGATCTTCAAAAACCAATGGTCTTAATGGTTATGTTTACACATCCCAACTTAGTTCTTAAACTAAATAAATTCTATTCAACACACAATGAAAACATTCCATACATGTCATACCCGTTTCAAACATCACAATGCATAGTCTTAACAAAACATAACAATTGTAAAGAATAACAAACTTCTTTAAAAGAGATGTCGGTCCTCAACAGGTAGTCCTCAACTCTTGCCATCTATGCCACTCTAACACCTAACATGCCCTAGATTTTAACCTGACATGCATAAAAAACGCCAGCTACCTTGAGTGTGTTTTAGGTTTGATATACAATAGTAAAACTGTAACATGTGACATATCATAACATGACGTAACATAATGTGGCATTGGCTATCATAACATAACATAATATACCATAAACATAGCATAACATAACATAACATCATTTCATTTCACATGTCACGTAGGACCTATCACATTCCATTTGTCCAATGAGACCCATTCCATACGCCTTCTAGGACAATGACGTTGTCATTTTATTCCATATGTCATGTAAGACATGTCCCGTGGGACCCATTACATATTCCATATGTCATGTAAGACATGTCACGTGGGATCCATTACATATGTTACGTATCGTAACGTACATAGTACATAGTCATACAGTTAGTTACAACTAACACCCAATCATTTTTCGTGAACATAACATTACTTTACCGCTACATTTACATTAATCGATTTAAATTTTGCTAATCCTTGTATTAAATTAGTATGTTCATCATTAGCAAACATCCCCATTGATCATTACGACTAACATCAAAAAAAATGTTTTTAGTTATTCATTAGTGTTCTATCTTTTATTAACACATATACCAAGTATGCAACTGTAACACCTCGAAAATTCACGTCCTATAATGTGTAGACATGTGTCAAACGTTTAAACGTGTGAAAGGAAATTATAGAAGGACTAAAGTTGCAATCATGGAAAGTATGTGGATATACGTATTCTAAATGTCAACAGTGAATAAATATATTGTATATTAACCCTACAAGATGCTCATACCTTCAAACGAATAAATCATGGATCATACGGAGCTAAAAGTGAGAGATTACAAACTACAAGGGCTAAATGTGTCAACATGTTTAAGTTATACATTTGAGTGACCTTTTGACAAACCCAAAGCTTTGTAACGGTTAATTATGCTCACTAGAATGCACGATTTAAATTTCGTAAAGTTTCGTTATCGTATGAGAAAGTTATGATCAAATTCGTGTGCGAAGGGTTAAAGCGTAAACGTTGGAAGTTAGGACTTTTCGGGTAACAATAAAGTTAACCGGGGACTTAACAAAGTGGGTATATGTTTTAAAGCCTTTATAGATCAATTATGAGGGTTCACAATGCAAGAAACAAGTGCCTAATCGAAGCTTGAAGGGGCAAGGATCAAATCGCAAAAATCTAAAAATGGATTTGAGTCAGACAAGGGGTCGCGCGACGCGAGGCCCAGGGGGGGTCCGTCGCGTCACGCCTAGGCCCATCTGGTGCGATTTTTTTGGTTCTTTGTCTGCCATGGCCCTTGCAATCGAGTTTTATCCGTTTTGCCTCATCTTGGACGACCCATAGGCACCCCCTAAGCACTAGGAACATGTGTTGATCAGTTGTGGAGAGTTGTAGACCCAACTGTCAACTTCTTATGGTGGATTAAACACTATAAAAGGCCATGAACTTGCAACTCATTCTTCACACCTTCATTCAAGCTTTCTGATCATTCCTGGAGCTCAAGCCTGCTTCCAAGTGGTCACTATTCAAGCTTAGGACTTCAGTAAGTTACTAATCCTTTCTTTTATTGAGTTTAGCTTAGTTATTTAGCTAAAAGTCAAACCGTCGTAATTACGGTTTGACTTCGAGATTAATTAACAATGGCTCAGTCAAATCTCGAATTAAAAGTTGTTATAAGTTGGTATTTATGTGGGTAATAAAACCTCAATAGGGTTCCCCCTAATTCCCATTCTAACCAGGTCAAAAGTCGGGTCAAACTTGCTAAGAAAAAGTCAACAGGATACTTAACTTTCAATTTATGCATAATTAGCAATGTAGAACATATACAACCTGTTTGATCATTAATATAACTTGGTAATTAGTGTAAGAACATGTCTAAACATGTTCAACCCGACAATTTCCTGTTTAGACCCGGTTCGGAACCGAAAGTCGCATAGTTTGACTTATACTTTGACTTTTAGTTCTGACCCGTTATGGAATGTTTTAGGAATGCCTTAGAGCTTCATTTGGACCAGGTTACATGCTAGTATAACCCTCTGTGATTATACACCATGGTTCATTAGTTAACCGATTAATTCGCATGATTCCGTTAATTGCTCTTATGTTGACCATTATGCCCTTATTACCTCAAAACGTGATTTTTGGAAATGTAAAAGAGTAGAAACTTTAATTACTGATATTTAAACTTGCATACAAAATTTGACATCAGTTTGAGGTGTAGAATAAGAGTTATGCTCGTTAGCGTAAAATTAAAGCTTTATGTTAATAAAACGGCGTAATTAGCGTATAGCCTAGTTAAGCCTACTTTTTGATATCAAATCTTTTACCCACTGATGTAATATATTATTTTGAGATTTTTGAAGATTTTTAAATAATTTTAGGATGAGCATAACTCATAGTCGTAGGCTTAATCCGGTAATTGTCGGTTTTACCCTTACGGGCCATAAAATGAGTTTTACACATCTAAACGACTCCAAACCTTTTGCTACTGATTATATATGTTAAATAAATTATTTTAAGCCTTCTGAAAATATAAAAAAATCAGATTTAAGTACCGAACCTGGAAATGGCCTTTAGTCGCCTTTTAAGCGTTTTTAACGCATAGTATGTGCTATAACTATATTAAACATACAAGGGTTGATACCTACTGATATTTGAGGAAAATTATAATATTTTAACAGTAAGCAAAGGTTGATAAACTCAGACTTCGGTTTTGAGCTTTTCGGCTTATGTGAAATTACCAAACTACCCCAACGGGGCATAGTTTGTGTTTAAACTCATTTCGGGCATAATAAATGATATCTTACTGATGTCACAACATATATGGAGCATATTAACTTAGAAAACCTGTAAATGGCTCTCATTATTACCCGTTACGCTTATTACGCGTTCGGTTCGGTTTATGTAACAAGTTTACATAAATTAGCCGAAACGGGTCAAACCTTATCGGTTTTATCTCAAAATCCAGAATGTGTATGAAATACCCATATTAAACAAGTCTCTGAACTTGTTGGGTCTAAATCACATTCTATCCGGTCTTCACTTAATCGTGCGTACGAACCGTATCTTTGAAACTAACCGGTCTAAGCTTAAGCTTAACTAAAGACCCGTTAGGATTCTAATAGGTTATTATAAACCTTCGTTCCAGATTAAGAGAACCAGTAAAAGCTACTTGCAATTTGCTTATTGTGATTTATACATTGCTCAGGTAAATACTTTTAACTTATTTTCCCTATACGGGCTTGGGTTACGGTATATAGCATACCGCTTGATCGAGCATCAAATCCTCCACCGTTGAGTGGGTAATTGAATAAATTTGATCGGCTCGTTTAAACAATCTTGTTACTTAAAGCCTTTGGGGGGTTAATGACCATGTCCCGGATATCCTTGGCATCATTTTACGAAATGGCCACGACTTAACCGCGGGGTGTAGGCGTACACCCGTCAGTGCACAAAAGAATATTGTGGTGTGTCTATTGATCTTTAACCCGGACAAGATCCGGGCTACTGAACGCACAAGGAACATGTAATTCGTTCACAAGATTATAATATTAAATAATTCTCCCAAGTTAAATAAAATGTTTATGCCACGTGCATCCAAACCAATTTTCAATCATTTTCCAAAATGAGTCAGGTGATTGTATTTACCAGTGTAAACTGACGTATTTTCCCAAAAGATTAAATGCAGGTACTAAGCGAAATTGGCTGGGATTTCTACTTAGCATCACTAGAAGTCTCGCAAGCTTAAGATGCCTGAAGTCTGTTGAACCATTAATACTATTTTATTTACGATCCATCTGTGGATAAACTTCCGAATATTGTGACATTTGATATTACAATATTAAATTCGGTTGTATCATATTTTTAAATTTGCTTCCGCTGTGCATATTGATTATTGTGTTGTTTGACTATTATGTTGCCAACCACGTCACGATACTCCCCACCGGGCCCACCGGTGACACGTGGAATCCGGGGTGTGACAGGTTGGTATCAGAGCCAACACTGAGTGAATTAAACACTACCCTTTTGTGTTTAATCTCAGTTACACAATTGCACAATTCTAAACTTTCGAGTCTAGACATATAACATAGGACAAATTCCACTTTGTTTGTGCTGTCCTTTATTTTGCATATATTTTTGTTTTGTTATCTCATGCCATATTGACAGGATTAACATAATGCCGCCAAGATTCTTCAGGAGAAGAGGAAGAGGCAAGGGGCCAATCACCGCCCCCAATGATGATGAAGCTGGACCTTCAAATGTGCGAGCTCCGTCTACTACCGAGAGTGACGACCCTCGGCAGAATAGGAGGAACTTGTTTGAACCAGCCAGACGATCAGTATCACACAGCTCTACACCTCCGGTCCAAAACCCTTACGGGCCACAACCGGAATACGAGCCCAACAACCCTCAGCCTTCGTATATACCCTTACAGCGATCCTTGTCGCATCATTCTTTCGAGGAACCCACACCTGTTTTCAGGGGCCAGTTTAACCCGGCCAATTACTTCCAAGAACCCGTGGGTTTTAACCCACTGGGGCCAGAAGATCACTACTCCGGAGATCACGCGGAGGACATGGACGAGGCACGAGTGGTACGCCAAATCATCCCATCGAGATATCCGACGGATCACCCTATGTTGGTCCAGATAGCTTTCAAGCTATGTTCACCAGGCACGAGTGGTACTATACACCTCCTCACCATTCGTCGCCTCAGCTGCAACAGCCGCAACAACAACAGGATCCCTCTGTGGATTCCAGATTCGTGGCAGTCACGCCACCACCTCCACCGCCGCCAGTGCAGCCGGCACCTCCGCAACCGCCAAGGCGAAGGAGAACCGGTGCGCGCATGTCGTCACGAGCAGGGGATTTCCATTTCAGTTCCCCACGTCAATCCAGTGGCAGCCACTATCCGCCACATCAGGAGGACCCACAAATGGGTGGACCCTCCAACCCAGCTGTACCACAGCCACCGCCAATGGGTTTTGACAACCCAATTCCGGCATATACGGGTTCCATGGCATATAACCCGTTTGAACCGCCGACTCACCACAACTATGGTTACACGGAAGCCGACCCTTACATGGTAGCGGCTAACTACAACACCCAAGGACCCTATGGAGATCCATGGGGAGTAGGGTACCCAACACATGGGTACCAGATACCTCCTAGGCCTATTATTCGGACTCAATCGCAGCCGCCTAGGTTCTCCCCACCTGAGCATGAAGAACTCCTTCAGAGGTTGAATCAAGTTGAACGGGAAGTTCACAGGGACCGCAGGGAGAGACAGACTTTCTTCCAAGGATTAACAAGCTTGATCAAAGGGAAAAGCAAGAAGGATCATTGAATCCTTCCACTGTTGTTTTTCCTTGTATCAGTTGAGCCCCTGCGTGGGCCTATATTTGTTGTATTTGTTTAAACCCCTGCGTGGGTATGTATGTATGTTTGTTTTGACCCCTGCGTGGGTCTATATTCCGTTAACCCCTGCGAGGGTATGATGTTTGCTTAAAGTCCCTGCGGGGACTAGTTTGTTTGTTTAAGGTCCCTGCGTGGACTATTATGTTTGTTTAAAGTCCCTGCGTGGACTAGCATATAGATTGACCCCTGCGTGGGTAGATTTTTTTGAAAAAGACTCGTTTAGGGCAGCGTGTAATATTATAATAAATTTAATGGAATGGATGTTTTATAAATTTCATGTTTGCCATTATGTGCATATATAAATTATAAATGAAATAAATAAATTAAAATCATTCTTTTTGAAATAATTTGCCTATGCAATTATTAATTAAGAATCTTAAAGTGTGAAACCTAGCCTTTTGGTCATTATAAGACCGGGCCAAGATGGTAAGACCTGTTCAAAAGATTCAAATCCAAGTTAACATCTGAAAACATGTTAACACTCCTGGCAGACGTGATTCGTTAAAATCACACGTCATTTTTATATGTATAAGGATTCCTTAGAAGATTCCTAACCCAATTTAATGATCTCTGAATCATGGGTTAAGATCATCAATTAAGATGATCATGTTTTTACCATACGTGGTAATATAGCGCCTACGGGCCCTGCTCATTTTCATATGAGCCAAAAGACAGTGGTAGCGATGACTCCCTGTCAAATAAAGGTAATGAACAAGGTTCAAACCTTCATGCGTTGATTCTCTGAAATCATAGCTTATAATTTATAAACGTCCTTGTGACTAGGCCTATTGTGCCAGTATACCTTAATGTTTTGATTCTCTGAAATCATAGATTAAATTAAAAGTGTCCATGTGACTAGGCCTTTTGTGCCACAAATAAAACTGTTATGTTTTATAATTAGGATAAATTATTATAGAAATCCTAAATAAATATGATTAATAAAATTAACCAAATATGGTCTCTGTACCATGGTTAATGAATTGCCATAAAAGACAATTCCATGATAAACTCCCAAATAAACTATTGTCCTTGTTTTCTGCAACAGTTCAATTTAAATGGCTAACTCAGACGAGATTAATAGCCATCCCGTGGAGGAGAATGATAACGCCCGAATTACTTTGACGAGTGCTGAATTGAAAGCGCTAGTTGATGGCGCAGTTACAAGGGCCTTGGAACGGCAGTATGAAGATTATAGTGGGACTCGGAGTAGGACCCTATCTACGCCGCCCTCAAAGCCCAAAACACACTCTGAGGCTCACAGCAAGCCACCTCCCAAAAAGGATGGACCCAAGAAAGATGATGATGATCGTCAGTCCACCAACCATCAAAGTGTCCCATCTCAGCAGATAGTGCTGAATCAAGAACCCCGTAACAAGGGTTGCTCCTATAAGTACTTCGTGTCTTGTAAGCCCAGGGATTTTACTGGGGAAAAGGGAGTCGTCGACTGCATGACGTGGTTAGACGAGATGGACACGGTGGTAGATATCAACGGATGCGCTGAAAAGGATGTGGTTAAGTTTGTGTCGCAGTCCTTTAAGGGTGAAGCTTTAGCATGGTGGAGATCTCTGATTCAAGCCACCGGGAAAATCCCATTGTACAATATGTCATGGGATCAATTTGTTGCCCTTATCAGGGAAAATGACTGCCCTCAGCATGAGGTGGAGAAGATAGAATCTGATTTTCTATCATTGGTAATGACAAACCTTGACTGTCAAGCTTACCTAACGAGCTTCAACACGATGTCTCGGTTGGTTCCATATCTGGTAACCCCAGAGCCAAAAAGAATCGCTCGTTTTATCGGCGGTTTAGCCCCGGAAATCAAGGCAAGCGTAAAAGCTTCTCGGCCAGCTACCTTCAGGTCTGTAGCTGACATATCTTTGTCACTTACTCTGGATGCGGTCCGACAAAGATCGCTGAGAAACAAAGAGGCTGAGAAGAGAAAACGTGAAGATGATGGTTCACGTAGATCGAACAAGAAACACCGTGGGAACGGTGACAACAAGAAGGGATCGGAGTCAAGGAAGGATGGGCATCACTCTGGTGAGAAGTCCAAATGCAAAATTTGCAAGAAACAGCACTATGGAAAGTGCAGACTTGAGTCGAACTCACAGACTCAGTCAAAAACCTATGCTTGTGGTATATGCAAGTCCACGGATCACAAAACCTTGGATTGCAAGAAGATGAAAGACGCAACGTGCTACCGTTGCAATGAAAAGGGCCACATTAAAACCAACTGCCCTAAATACACCAAGAAGCCTGAAGAGGCCAAGAAGACTAATGCCAGAGTCTTTAGAATGGACGCAAAGGAAGCGGTTCTAGACGACAACGTTATTACAGGTACTTTCCTTGTAAATGACGTCTATGCTAGAGTACTTTTTGATTCAGGCGCTGATAAGTCTTTCGTTGATAATAAGTTTTGTGAATTGCTGAAATTACCTGTCAAAACCTTAAATGTGAATTATGAGGTGGAGCTAGCAGACGACACCCTAGAAACCGTCTCAACTGTGTTAGATGGATGTGTTATATCCATTAAGAACCATTCTTTTCCTTTGTCTCTACTTCCATTTAAGTTAGTTGGTTTTGACATAGTTCTGGGTATGGACTGGTTATCTCATAACCAGGCCCAAATTGTCTGTAACAAGAAACGAGTGGTGATAAAGACTCCGTCTGGTGAATCACTTACCATTCGGGGAGATACCCAGTATGGGCTGCCTGAGCAAGTGACTATGCTTAAGGCTTCAAAATGTTTAAAGAAGGGTTGTGTCATCTACATGGTACAAGTGATTATTGATGAGCCTAAACCAAAGATAGAAGACATCCCAGTCATTTCTGAATTCCCTGAAGTTTTTTCGGAAGAACTACCTGGTTTGCCACCAGATAGGCAAGTGGAATTCAGGATTGATATCATCCCCGGAGCAGCTCCAGTTGCTAGAGCACCTTATAGGTTGGTGCCCAAAGAAATGAAGGAATTGAGGACACAACTGGACGAACTACTAGCTAAAGGTTTCATTAAACCTAGTTCGTCTCCATGGGGAGCGCCAGTCCTATTTGTGAAGAAGAAGGATGGATCGATGCGTCTGTGCATCGATTATCGTGAGCTTAATAAAGTCACGATAAAGAATAGGTATCCTCTGCCCAGAATCGACGATTTGTTCGATCAATTGCAAGGGGCAAGTCATTTCTCGAAGATTGATTTGAGGTCAGGCTACCATCAGCTGAAGGTCAGAGATGAAGACGTACACAAGACTGCATTTAGGACTCGTTATGGTCATTACGAGTTCCTAGTGATGCCTTTTGGGCTCACTAATGCACCGGCCGCGTTCATGGATCTCATGAATCGCGTTTGCAAGCCGTACTTAGATAAATTCGTCATCGTTTTCATCGATGACATTCTCATTTATTCTAAGAACCAAGCTGACCATGAGAAACACCTTCGTTGTATTCTCAAACTTCTACATCAGGAGAAGCTCTATGCCAAATTCTCTAAGTGTGAATTTTGGCCACGAGAAGTCCAATTTCTTGGACATGTGGTGAGTGAGCGTGGTATCCAAGTGGACCCCGCTAAGGTTGAAGCAGTTATGAACTGGCAAGAGCCAAAGACGCCTACAGAGATTCGTAGCTTCCTGGGATTGGCAGGATATTACAGGCGTTTCATTGAAAATTTTTCAAGGATTGCTACGCCCTTAACCTCCTTAACTAAGAAGAAGGTTAAGTTTGTTTGGGGTCCTAAGCAGCAAGAATCCTTTGATATTCTCAAGTAGAAGTTGAGCAATGCTCCTGTGTTGACATTGCCAGATGGAATAGAAGAGTTCGTGGTTTACTGCGATGCATCGCACACCGGGATGGGGTGTGTGCTTATGCAAAAAGGCAAAGTTATTGCCTACGCTTCACGACAATTGAAAGTGCATGAAAAGAATTACACCACCCATGAATTGGAGCTGGGTGCCGTTGTATTCGCACTGAAGCTTTGGAGGCACTATCTATATGGTGTCAAGTGTGTGATTTATTCTGATCACAAGAGCCTCCAACATCTGTTTAATCAGAAGGAATTAAATATGAGGCAGCGCCGCTGGATGGAGACTTTAAATGATTATGATTGTGAAATCAGATACCATCCCGGCAAGGCGAATGTAGTCGCCGATGCCTTGAGTCGGAAGGAAAGGGTTAAACCCATCCGAATCAATGCCAAGCGCATGGAGATAAAGAATAATTTGATTGAAAGGTTGTTAGCTGCACAGAAGGAAGCTGTGTTGGAAGCTAACTATCCTAATGAAAAGTTAGGAGTAACTGAGGAGCAGTTAACTCTTAGCAAGGACGGAATTCTAAGATTAAATGGAGGAATATGGGTTCCAATTTATGGAGGACTTCGAGATGTCATCCTCCAGGAAGCCCATAGTTCCAAATACTCCGTTCATCCTGGAGCTGATAAGATGTACCAGGATCTAAAGGCAAATTATTGGTGGATAGGCTTGAAGAAGTCTGTAGCCACTCATGTAGCTAAATGCTTGACATGTGCGCAAGTCAAAGCCGAGCATCAGAAACCGTCAGGTTTGCTACAACAGCCTGAACTTCCTACTTGGAAGTGGGAAATGGTAACTATGGATTTTATTACCAAGTTACCCAAGACAAGGAAAGGAAATGATACAATATGGGTTATAGTTGATAGACTGACTAAGTCAGCACATTTCTTACCCATCAAGGAGACTTATAGCTCCGACATGTTAGCCTAGTTATACGTTGATAAGATTGTAGCCTTACATGGAATATCGGTGTCTATTATCTCTGACAGAGATACTAGATACACATCACATTTTTGGAAGAGTTTCCAACAATCTTTGGGCATGCGTTTGAATTTCAGTACAGCTTACCATCCTCAGACGGACGGCCAGAGTTAGCGTACTATCCAAACGTTGGAAGACATGCTACGCGCATGTGCGATTGACTTGGGTGGTAGTTGGGATAAGCACCTACCCTTAGTAGAATTCTCCTACAACAATAGCTACCATACCAGTATTAAGGCTGCGCCTTTTGAGGCATTATACGGTAGAAAGTGTAGATCGCCTATTTGTTGGGCGGAAGTTGGAGATGTCCAATTATCAGGACCAGAGATAGTGTTCGAAACAATGGACAAGATTGTCCAGATTCGTGACCGTCTCTAAGCTGCCCGGGATAGGCAGAAGAGTTACGCTGATCCAAAGCGTAAAGATTTTCACTTCGAAGTGGGTGACAAAGTCCTACTTAAAGTGTCACCCTGGAAGGGAGTGATGCGGTTTGGTAAGAAAGGCAAGCTAAGCCCGAGATACATAGGACCTTTCGAGGTTATCGAACATGTCGGGTCAGTTGCCTATAAGTTAAACTTACCTGAAGAGCTCAGTGGAATTCACAATGTGTTCCACATCTGCAATCTGAAGAAGTGTTTCGCTGATGAATCACTGGTAATACCGCATACAGATGTGCATATAGATGAGAGCTTAAAGTTTGTGGAAAAACCTTTGTCGATTGAAGATCGACAGGTAAAGAAGCTTCGAAGGAAGCATGTACCTATTGTAAAGGTCAAATGGGATGCCCGTAGAGGTCCCGAATTCACGTGGGAGGTTGAGTCCACGATGAAAGAAAAGTACCCATATTTATTTCAGTAAATCTCGGGTCGAGATTTATTTTAAGGGGGTGAGGATGTAACACCTCGAAAATTCACGTCCTATAATGTGTAGACACGTGTCAAACGTTTAAACGTGTGAAAGGATATTATAGAAGGACTAAAGTTGACAATCATGGAAAGTATGTGGATATACGTATTCTAAATGTCAATAGTGAATAAATATATTGTATATTAACCCTACAAGATGCTCATACCTTCAAACGAATAAATCATGGATCATACGGAGCTAAAAGTGAGAGATTACAAACTACAAGGGCTAAATGTGTCAACATGTTTAAGTTATACCTCTGAGTGACCTTTTGACAAACCCGAAGCTTTGTAACGGTTAATTATGCTCACTAGAATGCACGATTTAAATTTCGTAAAGTTTCGTTATCGTATGAGAAAGTTATGATCAAATTCGTGTGCGAAGGGTTAAAGCGTAAACGTTGGAAGTTAGGACTTTTCGGGTAACAATAAAGTTAACCGGGGACTTAACAAAGTGGGTATATGTTTTAAAGCCTTTATAGATCAATTATGAGTGTTCACAATGCAAGAAACAAGTGCCTAATCGAAGCTTGAATGGGCAAGGATCAAATCGCAAAAATCTAAAAATGGAATTGAGTCAGACAAGGGGTCGCGCGACGCGAGGCCCAGGGGGGGGGGGTCCGTCGCGTCACGCCTAGGCCCATCTGGTGCGATTTTTTTGGTTCTTTGTCTGCCATGGCCCTTGCAATCGAGTTTTATCCGTTTTGCCTCATCTTGGACGACCCCTAGGCACCCCCTAAGCACTAGGAACATGTGTTGATCAGTTGTGGAGAGTTGTAGACCCAAGTGTCAACTTCTTATGGTGGATTAAACACTATAAAAGGCCATGAACTTGCAACTCATTCTTCACACCTTCATTCAAGATTTCTGATCATTCTTTGAGCTCAAGCCTGCTTCCAAGTGGTCACTATTCAAGCTTAGGACTTCAGTAAGTTACTAATCCTTTCTTTTATTGAGTTTAGCTTAGTTATTTAGCTAAAAGTCAAACCGTCGTAATTACGGTTTGACTTCGAGATTAATTAACAATGGCTCAGTCAAATCTCGAATTAAAAGTTGTTATAAGTTGGTATTTATGTGGGTAATAAAACCTCAATAGGGTTCCCCCTAATTCCCATTCTAACCAGGTCAAAAGTCGGGGCAAACTTGCTAAGAAAAAGTCAACAAGATACTTAACTTTCAATTTATGCATAATTAGCAATGTAGAACATATACAACCTGTTTGATCATTAATATAACTTGGTAATTAGTGTAAGAACATTTCTAAACATGTTCAACCCGACAATTTCCTGTTTAGACCCGGTTCGGAACCGAAAGTCGCATAGTTTGACTTATACTTTGACTTTCAGTTCTGACCCGTTATGGCATGTTTTAGGAATGCCTTAGAGCTTCATTTGGACCAGGTTACATGCTAGTATAACCCTCTGTGATTATACACCATGGTTCATTAGTTAACCGATTAATTCGCATGATTCCGTTAATTGCTCATATGTTGACCATTATGCCCTTATTACCTCAAAACGTGATTTTTGGAAATGTAAAAGAGTAGAAACTTTAATTACTGATATTTAAACTTGCATACAAAATTTGACATCAGTTTGAGGTGTAGAATAAGAGTTATGCTCGTTAGCGTAAAATTAAAGCTTTATGTTAATAAAACGGTGTAATTAGCGTATAGCCTAGTTAAGCCTACTTTTTGATATCAAATATTTTACCCACTGATGTAATATATTATTTTGGTATTTTTGAAGATTTTTAAATAATTTTAGGATGAGCATAACTCATAGTCGTAGGCTTAATCCGGTAATTGTCGGTTTTGCCCTTACGGGCCATAAAATGAGTTTTACACATCTAAACGACTCCAAACCTTTTGCTACAGATTATATATGTTAAATAAATTATTTTAAGCCTTCTGGAAATATAAAAATATCAGATTTAAGTACCGAACCTGGAAATGGCCTTTAGTCGCCTTTTAAGCGTTTTTAACGCATAGTATGTGCTATAACTATATTAAACATACAAGGGTTGATACCTACTGATATTTGAGGCAAATTATAATATTTTAACAGTAAACAAAGTTTGATAAACTCAGACTTCGGTTTTGAGCTTTTCGGCTTATGTGAAATTACCAAACTACCCCTACGGGGCATAGTTTGTGTTTAAACTCATTTCGGGCATAATAAATGATATCTTACTGATGTTACAACATATATGGAGCATATTAACTTAGGAAACCTGTAAATGGCTCTCATTATTACCCGTTACGCTTATTACGCGTTCGGTTCGGTTTATGTAACAAGTTTTCATAAATTAGCCGAAACGGGTCAAACCTTATCGGTTTTATCTCAAAATCCAGAATGTGTATGAAATACCCATATTAAACAAGTCTCTGAACTTGTTGGGTCTAAATCACATTCTATCCGGTCTTCGCTTAATCGTGCGTACGAACCGTATCTTTGAAACTAACCGGTCTAAGCTTAAGCTTAACTAAAGACCCGTTAGGATTCTAATAGGTTATTATAAACCTTCGTTCCAGATTAGGAGAACCAGTAAAAGCTACTTGCAATTTGCTTATTGTGATTTATACATTGCTCAGGTAAATACTTTTAACTTATTTTCCCTATACGGGCTTGGGTTACGGTATATAGCATACCGCTTGATCGAGCATCAAATCCTCCACCGTTGAGTGGGTAATTGAATAAATTTGATCGGCTCGTTTAAACAGTCTTGTTACTTAAAGCCTTTGGGGGGTTAATGACCATGTCCCGGATATCCTTGGCATCATTTTACGAAATGGCCACGACTTAAGCGCGGGGTGTAGGCGTACACCCGTCAGTGCACAAAAGAATATTGTGGTGTGTCTATTGATCTTTAACCCGGACAAGATCCGGGCTACTGAACGCACAAGGAACATGTAATTCGTTCACAAGATTATAATATTAAATAATTCTCCCAAGTTAAATAAAATGTTTATGCCACGTGCATCCAAACCAATTTTCAATCATTTTCCAAAATGAGTCAGTTGATTGTATTTACCAGTGTAAACTGACGTATTTTCCCAAAAGATTAAATGCAGGTACTAAGCGAAATTGGCTGGGATTTCTCCTTAGCATCACTAGAAGTCTCGCAAGCTTAAGATGCCTGAAGTCTGTTGAACCATTAATACTATTTTATTTACAATCCATCTGTGGATAAACTTTCGAATATTGTGACATTTGATATTACAATATTAAATTCGGTTGTATCATATTTTTAAATTTGCTTCCGCTGTGCATATTGATTATTGTGTTGTTTGACTATTATGTTGCCAACCACGTCACGATACTCCCCACCGGGCCCACCGGTGACACATGGAATCCGGGGTGTGACAGCAACCCCCCCCCCCCCCGTTTAAAATGGGGATTAAAGAAACTCACTTGAACGATTTCTTTAACCTTGAACTTGCTGACTCATCCTAACCCTTGGACACTAAGTCAATCTGGCCAAAGATTCACCGGTGAAACGTGTCAACTTTCACACAAGTCTGCCATGCGAAATGTAGGGTTTTCGGGCGTAATCACCACATGCAAAAAGTGACTTTCTATATGGATAGTGTTTTCACTCCCCATATGACACTTTCTTGACTACACAACAACGTATCACACATATACATTTTGTGTAACTATTCACTCAAAAAGTAAACTTTTCATGTCTAATTATCAAGCAAAATCTATAACATAAAAAAAATTGTGTATCTTGTGGAATAATTTACACGAAATATTACCTTGTTCTTCATGTAGAAACCCTACTTGAGCAGTTGAGGCGGTTGTTACATCACAGGTCTAAAATCAAGTCAACATACGGATTTTATGAATCCATATGGCTTGAAATACGATCCCAATATGACCCTTTGAATAAAGGTTCATGTTTAAATAAGCTTTTTGGGCAAAAGCTTCCCTTGTTTCCATGAACAACGAGATCCGATCTTATAACCCTCAAACCCTCTGAAAACAACTACTATTCACATCGTGAATACTTGAAGGTGATAATGAAATACAAGCGTGTTTCTCTCCTCCGATCCAAATGAAAAATCAAGGTGATACCCAATCCGAGTTTTACACATACACTTTCTCTTTCCAAGCGAGAAATCGAGGTGAAGTTGTTTTTCCTTTCAGTCGAGGATCGCCACGGGTTCCTTAACATAGTTCAATTTATCGTCTACTTCTATGTCAACAAGTGGCACGTGTACCACTTCATCAACCTAGCATGTATGTAGATATGAAACATGAAATGTGGGGTGAATCCCACTTAACTCTTATAGCAAATCCAACCTGCATGTGTCTTCCCTAACTCGAGCTAATATTTTGAACGATCCTATAAACCTTGGACTCAACTTCTTTCGCTTGGAAAACTAGATGACCCATTTCCACATGGACATCTTCAACATCACTTTATCCCTAACATTGAATTCGATGGGTTGCGTCTCTTGTCTACGTAAAGTTTTTGTCAATCTGGTTGCCTTCATGTGTGCTTTGATGATGTAGCTTTAACAACCCATAGGCTTCCTAATTCCTTCTGTCTAATCTCACCCCAATAAATGGAAGTCCTACATCTCTTGAGATAAAAATGTCATATGGTGGCATCCTAATTCTTATGTGATAACTATTTTTATACGAGCATACCGCCAATGGCATATGGCTATCCTAACTACCATCGAAATTGATTATACATGTACTAAGCTTACCCTTAAGTGTTTGAATAGTTAGTTCTGATTGTTTTTCCGTCTGAGGATGATATGCGGTACAGATGTGTAGTCCTGTCCCCATTGCATCATGAATTTTTTTTTTCCAAAACCTTGAAGCGAACCACGTGTCTTTGTCAATGTTGCAGAAGTCACTAGGCGCTCCCAAGTCGGTCGACTAGAGAGTTTCGAGTACTCGGCCTATGTTCTTCAACAGCCACCACCACCCTTAGACCTTGGCTTTTTATTCTCAATATCCGATACTTGCTTCCTATCTTTTTCCCCTTCAGAAAAAATCCCTAAAGTTTAATTTCTTTGTCACCTACAACTATCATTTTTGCCTTCCTCATTTAAATTATGCTGACCACAGAGGGAAATTGTGTTTCAACTGCGTGCTGATTTTGACCGATTCAGCCTAATTTTAACCGATTCTACCCGATTTTGGCAGATTCACACCGATGTTGACAAAATCTGATTCATATTGATTGAGTTGGTTAAAAGCGCTTTAGCACAACACCGAGTTCCGATTCCTCACGGATTCTAAGGCCTAGTTGGCCAAATTTTGCAACATTGGTCTCTGTACGACACAATCGGTATTGGCACACCATGTCGGGCTACTGTTTAGCTAATGGATAATTCCAATGACCTTTTCGAACTGTAAGTCTCATGAATACTTTCATATCGACAATCACCTAGATCGTGTCGTGACCTTTAGCTTTCATGGGCATCTTTGTAATAAAATTATTGGTTATATACTCCCACTTTCATTCCATATCTCCAACATTTGGATCTTTCCATAGGGCTTTTGATGTTCTGTCTTGACTTGTAAACACGTTAGTCACTTACTCACGTATTGAGTCACCTCATACTTCATACCCTATCTACCTTAATCCTTCTTCAGGTCTTGGTACATCTTCGTAGCTCCCAAATGGATAGAGTAATGTGTGTTGTATGCTTCATCCAAGACTTTAATCTTGAGCTTACCATAGATGGGTATCCACATCCCCATGTTCCTAATTTCTAATATAATTTAATGATTAATTACGACAAATTACATCGGAAAACCCATTTTCATTACTAGAAATCCAATTACCAATTAGTTATCTTTATTTAAGTTGTTAGAAAGTTCCTTTTATGTTTAATATTTATATAAATATAACTACCTACGTATTTAAAATGAAACGAACATAAACGAACACACATAAGCGAACGGACATAAACAAATGTACATAAACGGACATAAATGAACGAAGCTAAACGTATGTTTACGAACATAAATGAACGAACAAAACATGTGTTCATATTCGTTCGTTTAATTAAATGAACAATAAATTGTGTTCATTTTCCTACGTTTAATTAAACGAAAACAAACGTACTTCCCGCCAAACAAGTTCATAAACAGTTCATGAACGTTCGATTCGTTTACAGACCTAACCATAATACACAACCAAGTCTTCATTTTGGTTAGGCAAAGTCAAGACCGGAGCTTGAGTTAACCATTCCACTAATTATTGGAATACACATTTCTCGGTTAGACCCCAATCAAACTTGTTTTCTTTCTTTGTCAACTTCGTCAAATGCAAGGCTGCCTTTGAGAAGCCTTGAATAAACCTCCTGTAGTATTGTACTAAATCTAGGAAACTCTGAATCTCTAGACCTGTTGGCGTCTTTTGAGGACTTCATTGTATAACAGTTTCAATCTTCGCGAATTTAGCATGATTTATGTTTTATATTAGTTAGTCATTACATTAGTATACATTATTTTACGCGTTAACATTTTATTTTATTTAGTTTTTTTAGATAAATATTTATATTACTTTCTAATTACTTTCTAAAAGTGTATGTAATTGACGAATATTTTTCATAAAAAAAAACATATTTTATCAAAAAAGAGAGTTCTAACCTAACATTTAAGGTTTCATCAAATTCGTTAAATAACCTCAATGCTAATAAGAAAATGGGTTATGGAAAATTATATTTAGAAAAAAAACGAAAGATAATTCAAAGATATTATTGTTGGCCACCCTTGAAAACCTATTAATGATTATACCAAAGGTCATCTTTGAGTTATCTTGATAGTTGATATGAAGTAATTAAGGGGTTTGAGTGTAAATAGCTTAAATGGAGATGGGTGATAGCTAGACAATAAAAGAAAGTAGGAGGACGTACTTAGAAACTTCTGGTATCTATAAATAAGCATAATCTCCAAAAAGATCCATCAAGGGTTTCAAACACACCAACAAAACAGGCACATTGCATAAATAATATATAATGGATGAAAATGAAGAAAACACTCAAGGTGGTCACAAATTCTATAAGCTGTTGTTGAAGAGCATGTCAATACAGTTACACCTTCTCCTCCTCCTTCCTGTGGCTCTCATTCTCACCTTCACCTCTTACAACTACTACTACTTGTCAGCATTTGTGCTCCCATTATTCACACACACCTTTGAGAAAAAATATATCTTCCTCCTTTGCACCACTATTCTCACTTTCATCACCAAGAATATTAATATTTTTGGTTTGAAGGAACATAATAATATCGAACATATTCTCTCGCTTGACGCCCCACTTGTTGAAGGAAACATCGGTACAGTACAAGTCCAAGGGTATGAACAAGAACAAGAACCCAAGGAAGACGCTAACGATGAGAGGGACAGTGATCAAGAAGATGATGGAGAGGAACAAGCTGACTGCAGTTCATGTGTAGATATGGATACAGAAGAGTTAAATATGAAAATAGAGGAGTTCATAAGGAAGATGAAACAAGATCTAAGGCTTGAAGCTGCCAAACAACATTTGATTACTGCTGTGTAATATAATATATATATGTGCAACAATTCATGTTGTTTCTTTCATGTTGTAAATTTTGTATCTCCTTAGGGAATAAGTAACACTTTAGTTTTTTATTTACCATGACAAAGTGGTCAACTTACATGCTGGTACTTTGTTTAATAAAAAATTAATAATGGAATTTGATACCAATGTGCAGGAACCAATTGTGGAGATGCTCATAAGCATAATTATATATTTCTACATTCTTCTAGCAGTGTGTATACAACTTTATAAAAAGAATTAATTATATATATATACACAACAAGGCCTATGTCGGATCAACTGAGATATGAAAGCTATATAATTAGCCACCTTGATCAAACTAAAAAATTATGTGAAATAAATCGATCTACTTTATGTATAGACTGAAAACATACAATCATACATTTAATGAATGGGGACCTTTTGCTTCAGCTAAAATCCAAATGTCTTCTCCTAATGATTAAGTTTTTAGGGAAACTCTGAACATTAATCAAGTTTTAGGTGTTTCGTAGCCTTTATTGTCTTCTAGTTTCTTTTCAAGTTCCATTAGTTGTTTCTGGTTCCTTTACTATAAGTTAAAATTGTTTGGGTAAACGTATTCTAACAATTGAGCCCGTGTTGCAGGGTTTGCTAAGTTTTGACATGTATAAGTGACCCGACGAATACGTATTACTAATTACCAAACATATTACTAAAAGAAAAATGAATAAAATAAATTTAAAATTAAATTATCAAATTCAACTAATTCATATATATTAAATATTATGTGAATTGTTCTGACCTAAAACTGTTTTGACCCGAACCTGTTTTGACTCAAATCAAAATAACCTTTTTTATGTGGTCTGCTCTAATGCGACATGCTAAACCCGATCCGACTGGATCAATACGTATTATTAAATGCAAAACATATTACTAAAAGAAAAATGAATACATATTTTTAACTACCAGACGTATTATTAAACGAAAAATAAATAAAAGAAATTTAAAATTCAAATATTATATATTATGTTATAAATGAATATTATATATTATGTTATAAATAAAAATTATATCTATAAATTCAACTAATTAATAAATTTCAAATATTATATGACATGTTCAAGCCCGAAACTATTTTGACCGGAAACCCGTTTCGACTCGAAACAAACTAACCCTTTTATGTGATCAATTCTTAGGCGACTTGCTACCCAACCCAACCAATAAAATACGTATTATTAAATGCCAAACGTATTATTAGAAGAAAAAAATAAATAAAAGAAATTTAAAATTAGGACATTAATTAAACAAAATTAAGGACTTGAAACCGTTTTGAGTTGAACCAAACTAACCCTTTTTATGTGATCTGCTCTAACACGACATGTTGTCCACCCCGACCAGACCAATAATACGATACGTTTTATTAAAAGAAAAATGAATAAAAGATTTAAAATTAAAATATTAACTTCAACTAATTTATAAATATTAAATATTATTTGACATATTAGACCGTAAGCTATTTTGACCCGAAACTGTTTTGACTTGAACCAAAATAACCCTTCTTATGTTACATGTTCTGATGCGACATACTGCCCGACCTGGCTCGAGCAATAATTATTATTAAAGTAAAAAATAAAAAAATGAAAATATTAAATTCAACTAATTAATAAATATTAAATATTAGATACGTAGAATTTATGTTATTAAAAATTATGTTAATCGAATATTTCATTAATATCACAATAGGAATAAAGGGTGGGGATCAAATAGAAAGTTTATTTTGGCTAGGAAGTATAGGAAGCAATAGGATTATGACATGTGGCAAATTTTAAAATAAAGAGAAAGGGTATTTTAGTCAATCTCATCCTTTCTTCTTCCTTCTTCTCCCCAGTTACTTCAAAACCCACCATTTTCAAAACCCACAATCTCCAACCTTTTCTTCACTTACTATCTCAATAATCACTACATTATAGTGCAATTTTCGTCATCAATCAATGATTCAAACACCCGATCTACGTGTTCTTCAGCTTTTTTTGAAGAAAACCCAGTTTAATTTCATTCAAAATCTCGTTTTTTCACGTGATTTTGAAGATAATCACTCGATCCGTTCGATTCAATCGCTGATAAGTGTTTCTATCATTCAAATTTCGTCAATCGATGAAGAAATCGGCTTCGATCCATGTAAGAAATTCTTTAATTTCATTTTCACGATCTGGGTTTTTGATTTAGTCATTGCGTTTTACGATCTTGGCGGGGGTCCGGGGGCGGCAGCCCCTGGTAGCAGGGTCCCAGTGGCGGCAGCCCCTGGCGGGGTCCAAGGGGCAGAGCCCCTGGCTGGGGTTGAGCTGCCAGGTTAGCTCGGAAAAAAAAATTCGATTAAATTGCTTTAATAAAAATGCATGAGAAAAATTAATTTTCTATAAATTTGCCTCTGGAAAACTGCATTCGTAGACAGTTATATGCCATTACGTTTTAGAACTGCATTACTGGTTCAGACAATTTACAGACAACTATTGTCCTGATTCAATGCGTTTTAGAGAGAACACTTTCTTTGGTGTTTTTATGCCATTGTGTTTTAAAATAAGACATTTTTATGCGTTTTCTGGTCATTGCGTTTTAGAAAAACACATTTTTGAAGTGTTTTTAGGCATTGCGTTTTAGGCAAAACACATTTTTAGGTGTTTTCAGTCCATTGCGTTTTACAAAGAACACATTCTTTTGTTTTTGAAGGCCATTGCGTTTTAGAAATGAGACATTTTTAAGTGTTTTCTGGCTATTGCGTTTTATAAATAAGACATTTCTTTGTGTTTTTGGTGCATTGCGTTTTAGGTAAAACACATTTTTAAGTGTTTTCAGTCCATTGCTTTTTAGAAAACAGACATTTTAAGTGTTTTCTGGCCATTGCGTTTTATAAATAAGACATGTGTTTGTGTTTTTTGTGCATTGCGTTTTAGGTAAAACACATTTTTATGTGTTTTCAGTCCATTGCGTTTTAGAAACTACACTTTCTTTTGAGTTTTTAGGCTATTGCGTTTTAGAAATAACACATTTCTTTGTGTTTTCTGGCAATTGCGTTTTACAAATAAGACATTTTTTTGTGTTTTTGGTGCATTGCGTTTTAGAAAAATGTCATTTTTTAGGTTTTTTTTCCCATTGCGTTTTACGCAACTGGGTTTTTTCCATTGCATTTTACGCAACTGGGTTTTTCCATTGCGTTTTATGCAACTGGGTTTTCAAAAATATAGCAATAGTATACTCGTTTTAAAGATAAAAAAACGCTCGTTTTTTTGGTGCAATTTTTATAAAAAAATAATGTCGTATGAAAGACTTATTAACGTTTAAAAAATGGGGGGAATTGTAGGAGAGAGAAACTATTGTCTTGGATTGACTAGAATGCCTCTAAACAAACTCACGCGTCTCTTTTCTTCCCTTTAATTTCCATCATTTAATCTTAGCCCTTGATTAACTAAATGGATAATCTGTTGGAAATTTAGTGAAAATGAGTTTTTCACTAAATATTTTGGACATCAATAATATTTATATAAATAATTATTTATGGGTTTGTGTTCAAACTATGTCCAAATAGAGCTAAGATGAATGAGATATCGAAGCTTGAAGTTGTATGTTTGGAACAAACAAAGATGAGAAAAAATGGATTGAGATTTGTCACCTTGTCCCACATAGGTGGAATGACAAAACTTAAAGTGGTATATAAGGAGGAGCACTCCGTGAAGGCAAACACTAGTGGGGACCAAAGGGTGCACCGCACCTGCACATATGCGCGCTTGATGTGGGCTATAAGCCAAATGTGGTGCGTTTTGAACTTCGCACGCCGTCTTTGTATTTTTGCCCATGAGCGCGTGGTCAGATACATGGCGGGTCCGCTTATGGCGCACCCTTGGGTGGCGTAGGCGGATGCCTTGGCATGGCGCATGGCGCACGTCATTGGCTATGGCGAAGACTGCAAGTGGCGCACGAGTTTGGATGGCGCATGACCAGGTGGCGTCCTGGTATGCGTAGTGTCATCCGTGTGGCGCGCGAATATGGATGGCACATAACCAGGTGGCGTCCTGGTATGCGTAGTGGCATCCAATTAGCGCGTGGTGCAAAAAGGTGTGTCTCCGCGGAAGCGTAGTGTAGGCTCAACTAAGGCGCGCCTGCATGCGCACTAGACCGGTCAAACCAGTCTACTTACTAGAGAGTTAATGTTAGACGGTTTCCACTGGTGCCATAAGTTGAATGGCAGTTTTGTTTTTACTACCACTTAATATCCATTAATTTAGAGTTTAAACTCTTGTTATTACAAGATTAATTATCTTGTTAATTACAAGATTAATGACCTTGTTTATGACAAACATTAAGGGGTTGAATGAGTCTTGATGTATCTCTTTATAAAATGAAGACTGTTTATTCATTTGAGAATAAGAAAAAGATACTCAAGAGCTATCTCTACATCTTATGAGATTTTAGAGAAGAGCATTCTCTAAATTATTCACAACTTCATATTTCCATCAACAATTCTAAACACCCTGATACCCGGTGTGATCTCGGGCGTGAGTGCCATCTCCGACAGTACACATACTGTTCCGGTTGTTGTACCCTGGGAGACAGACCGTTTGAGAGGAGGCGCGGAATCTGTTTTAAGGGAAGCGTGTTGAACACGTGCCTCAACCAAAACTGTCAACGATTGTTTGCTTGTCTTGCAGTGGAGTTTCGATCTGGAAGGCGCGGTTGAAGTTTACAAAGACGCTTGCTTGAATCAAGATTGGTACAATTACATTGTATTTTATATTCGTTTATTTAGATTTTGTAACCGGTATTGTACTAGTCGAATTTCCCACAAATAACGAGAGTATCGTTATTATTATTTTTTTATTTATTTTGTAATATATTTTAATAAAAAGTGAACCTAGTTCCTACAATCTTAAAACAGACTTTCGTGAAGATTGTTGCTACAATCTTAAATCCCTTCTCTACGAGGATTTAGGTTCACGAAAGTTAAAATATTTAATGAGATTTTTGTTAAAATCTTGAAAATATTTTTTGGGAAATATTTATTTAGTACAATGAGTCGGATTAATTTTATGATTGGAGTACAATCTTTAATCTGAATACCAGGTTGCAAAACGAACTTTTGATTCAAGTTTTGGAGTTAATGGTTTTTGTTTGTGTTTAGATAAAACCGAACATATACAAAATAATATGTATTTCAATAGGTTTTTGAAATACTAAATTTTCTAATGAGCGTATTAGAAAATTTTATTTTGTAACCCCTTGCAAATTAAATGTTTGTAACGTTTTTTTTTTAACAAGCCTTTAGTAACCATTATTGTGAGATTAATGTTGGTTTTTAAAAGTCTTAAATTCCTATTTTTTCTAATTAGCATATTAAAAAGTAATTATTCTATAAAATAACAAGTTTTAATATTTTCTAACGAGCATGTTAGAAACGTTGTTGAAAGAATAACAAGATTAAAACTTTTTATATCTCTAACGAGCGTGTTAGAATTTTATAGAATAATAAGTTTTAATATCATCCTTTATATCTAATGAGCGTGTTAGATACGATGATTGTGTAAAACTAACTTGTTAAAATTGTTTGGGTAAACGTATTCTAACAATTGAGCCCGTGTTGCAGGGTTTGCTAAGTTTTGACATGTATAAGTGACCCGACGAATACGTATTACTAATTACCAAACATATTACTAAAATAAAAATGAATAAAATAAATTTAAAATTAAATTATCAAATTCAACTAATTCATATATATTAAATATTATGTGAATTGTTCTGACCTAAAACTGTTTTGACCCGAACCTGTTTTGACTCAAATCAAAATAACCTTTTTTATGTGGTCTGCTCTAATGCGACATGCTAAACCCGATCCGACTGGATAAATACGTATTATTAAATGCAAAACATATTACTAAAAGAAAAATGAATACATATTTTTAACTACCAGACGTATTATTAAACGAAAAATAAATAAAAGAAATTTAAAATTCAAATATTATATATTATGTTATAAATGAATATTATATATTATGTTATAAATAAAAATTATATCTATAAATTCAACTAATTAATAAATTTCAAATATTATATGACATGTTCAAGCCCGAAACTATTTTGACCGGAAACCCGTTTCGACTCGAAACAAACTAACCCTTTTATGTGATCAATTCTTAGGCGACTTGCTACCCAACCCAACCAATAAAATACGTATTATTAAATGCCAAACGTATTATTAGAAGAAAAAAATAAATAAAAGAAATTTAAAATTAGGACATTAATTAAACAAAATTAAGGACTTGAAACCGTTTTGAGTTGAACCAAACTAACCCTTTTTATGTGATCTGCTCTAACACGACATGTTGTCCACCCCGACCAGACCAATAATACGATACGTTTTATTAAAAGAAAAATGAATAAAAGATTTAAAATTAAAATATTAACTTCAACTAATTTATAAATATTAAATATTATTTGACATATTAGACCGTAAGCTATTTTGACCCGAAACTGTTTTGACTTGAACCAAAATAACCCTTCTTATGTTACATGTTCTGATGCGACATACTGCCCGACCTGGCTCGAGCAATAATTATTATTAAAGTAAAAAATAAAAAAAATGAAAATATTAAATTCAACTAATTAATAAATATTAAATATTAGATACGTAGAATTTATGTTATTAAAAATTATGTTAATCGAATATTTCATTAATATCACAATAGGAATAAAGGGTGGGGATCAAATAGAAAGTTTATTTTGGCTAGGAAGTATAGGAAGCAATAGGATTATGACATGTGGCAAATTTTAAAATAAAGAGAAAGGGTATTTTAGTCAATCTCATCCTTTCTTCTTCCTTCTTCTCCCCAGTTACTTCAAAACCCACCATTTTCAAAACCCACAATCTCCAACCTTTTCTTCACTTACTATCTCAATAATCACTACATTATAGTGCAATTTTCGTCATCAATCAATGATTCAAACACCCGATCTACGTGTTCTTCAGCTTTTTTTGAAGAAAACCCAGTTTAATTTCATTCAAAATCTCGTTTTTTCACGTGATTTTGAAGATAATCACTCGATCCGTTCGATTCAATCGCTGATAAGTGTTTCTATCATTCAAATTTCGTCAATCGATGAAGAAATCGGCTTCGATCCATGTAAGAAATTCTTTAATTTCATTTTCACGATCTGGGTTTTTGATTTAGTCATTGCGTTTTACGATCTTGGCGGGGGTCCGGGGGCGGCAGCCCCTGGTAGCAGGGTCCCAGTGGCGGCAGCCCCTGGCGGGGTCCAAGGGGCAGAGCCCCTGGCTGGGGTTGAGCTGCCAGGTTAGCTCGGAAAAAAAAATTCGATTAAATTGCTTTAATAAAAATGCATGAGAAAAATTAATTTTCTATAAATTTGCCTCTGGAAAACTGCATTCGTAGACAGTTATATGCCATTACGTTTTAGAACTGCATTACTGGTTCAGACAATTTACAGACAACTATTGTCCTGATTCAATGCGTTTTAGAGAGAACACTTTCTTTGGTGTTTTTATGCCATTGTGTTTTAAAATAAGACATTTTTATGCGTTTTCTGGTCATTGCGTTTTAGAAAAACACATTTTTGAAGTGTTTTTAGGCATTGCGTTTTAGGCAAAACACATTTTTAGGTGTTTTCAGTCCATTGCGTTTTACAAAGAACACATTCTTTTGTTTTTGAAGGCCATTGCGTTTTAGAAATGAGACATTTTTAAGTGTTTTCTGGCTATTGCGTTTTATAAATAAGACATTTCTTTGTGTTTTTGGTGCATTGCGTTTTAGGTAAAACACATTTTTAAGTGTTTTCAGTCCATTGCTTTTTAGAAAACAGACATTTTAAGTGTTTTCTGGCCATTGCGTTTTATAAATAAGACATGTGTTTGTGTTTTTTGTGCATTGCGTTTTAGGTAAAACACATTTTTATGTGTTTTCAGTCCATTGCGTTTTAGAAACTACACTTTCTTTTGAGTTTTTAGGCTATTGCGTTTTAGAAATAACACATTTCTTTGTGTTTTCTGGCAATTGCGTTTTACAAATAAGACATTTTTTTGTGTTTTTGGTGCATTGCGTTTTAGAAAAATGTCATTTTTTAGGTTTTTTTTTTTCCCATTGCGTTTTACGCAACTGGGTTTTTTCCATTGCATTTTACGCAACTGGGTTTTTCCATTGCGTTTTATGCAACTGGGTTTTCAAAAATATAGCAATAGTATACTCGTTTTAAAGATAAAAAAACGCTCGTTTTTTTGGTGCAATTTTTATAAAAAAATAATGTCGTATGAAAGACTTATTAACGTTTAAAAAATGGGGGGAATTGTAGGAGAGAGAAACTATTGTCTTGGATTGACTAGAATGCCTCTAAACAAACTCACGCGTCTCTTTTCTTCCCTTTAATTTCCATCATTTAATCTTAGCCCTTGATTAACTAAATGGATAATCTGTTGGAAATTTAGTGAAAATGAGTTTTTCACTAAATATTTTGGACATCAATAATATTTATATAAATAATTATTTATGGGTTTGTGTTCAAACTATGTCCAAATAGAGCTAAGATGAATGAGATATCGAAGCTTGAAGTTGTATGTTTGGAACAAACAAAGATGAGAAAAAATGGATTGAGATTTGTCACCTTGTCCCACATAGGTGGAATGACAAAACTTAAAGTGGTATATAAGGAGGAGCACTCCGTGAAGGCAAACACTAGTGGGGACCAAAGGGTGCACCGCACCTGCACATATGCGCGCTTGATGTGGGCTATAAGCCAAATGTGGTGCGTTTTGAACTTCGCACGCCGTCTTTGTATTTTTGCCCATGAGCGCGTGGTCAGATACATGGCGGGTCCGCTTATGGCGCACCCTTGGGTGGCGTAGGCGGATGCCTTGGCATGGCGCATGGCGCACGTCATTGGCTATGGCGAAGACTGCAAGTGGCGCACGAGTTTGGATGGCGCATGACCAGGTGGCGTCCTGGTATGCGTAGTGTCATCCGTGTGGCGCGCGAATATGGATGGCACATAACCAGGTGGCGTCCTGGTATGCGTAGTGGCATCCAATTAGCGCGTGGTGCAAAAAGGTGTGTCTCCGCGGAAGCGTAGTGTAGGCTCAACTAAGGCGCGCCTGCATGCGCACTAGACCGGTCAAACCAGTCTACTTACTAGAGAGTTAATGTTAGACGGTTTCCACTGGTGCCATAAGTTGAATGGCAGTTTTGTTTTTACTACCACTTAATATCCATTAATTTAGAGTTTAAACTCTTGTTATTACAAGATTAATTATCTTGTTAATTACAAGATTAATGACCTTGTTTATGACAAACATTAAGGGGTTGAATGAGTCTTGATGTATCTCTTTATAAAATGAAGACTGTTTATTCATTTGAGAATAAGAAAAAGATACTCAAGAGCTATCTCTACATCTTATGAGATTTTAGAGAAGAGCATTCTCTAAATTATTCACAACTTCATATTTCCATCAACAATTCTAAACACCCTGATACCCGGTGTGATCTCGGGCGTGAGTGCCATCTCCGACAGTACACATACTGTTCCGGTTGTTGTACCCTGGGAGACAGACCGTTTGAGAGGAGGCGCGGAATCTGTTTTAAGGGAAGCGTGTTGAACACGTGCCTCAACCAAAACTGTCAACGATTGTTTGCTTGTCTTGCAGTGGAGTTTCGATCTGGAAGGCGCGGTTGAAGTTTACAAAGACGCTTGCTTGAATCAAGATTGGTACAATTACATTGTATTTTATATTCGTTTATTTAGATTTTGTAACCGGTATTGTACTAGTCGAATTTCCCACAAATAACGAGAGTATCGTTATTATTATTTTTTTATTTATTTTGTAATATATTTTAATAAAAAGTGAACCTAGTTCCTACAATCTTAAAACAGACTTTCGTGAAGATTGTTGCTACAATCTTAAATCCCTTCTCTACGAGGATTTAGGTTCACGAAAGTTAAAATATTTAATGAGATTTTTGTTAAAATCTTGAAAATATTTTTTGGGAAATATTTATTTAGTACAATGAGTCGGATTAATTTTATGATTGGAGTACAATCTTTAATCTGAATACCAGGTTGCAAAACGAACTTTTGATTCAAGTTTTGGAGTTAATGGTTTTTGTTTGTGTTTAGATAAAACCGAACATATACAAAATAATATGTATTTCAATAGGTTTTTGAAATACTAAATTTTCTAATGAGCGTATTAGAAAATTTTATTTTGTAACCCCTTGCAAATTAAATGTTTGTAACGTTTTTTTTTTAACAAGCCTTTAGTAACCATTATTGTGAGATTAATGTTGGTTTTTAAAAGTCTTAAATTCCTATTTTTTCTAATTAGCATATTAAAAAGTAATTATTCTATAAAATAACAAGTTTTAATATTTTCTAACGAGCATGTTAGAAACGTTGTTGAAAGAATAACAAGATTAAAACTTTTTATATCTCTAACGAGCGTGTTAGAATTTTATAGAATAATAAGTTTTAATATCATCCTTTATATCTAATGAGCGTGTTAGATACGATGATTGTGTAAAACTAACTTGTTAAAATTGTTTGGGTAAACGTATTCTAACAATTGAGCCCGTGTTGCAGGGTTTGCTAAGTTTTGACATGTATAAGTGACCCGACGAATACGTATTACTAATTACCAAACATATTACTAAAATAAAAATGAATAAAATAAATTTAAAATTAAATTATCAAATTCAACTAATTCATATATATTAAATATTATGTGAATTGTTCTGACCTAAAACTGTTTTGACCCGAACCTGTTTTGACTCAAATCAAAATAACCTTTTTTATGTGGTCTGCTCTAATGCGACATGCTAAACCCGATCCGACTGGATAAATACGTATTATTAAATGCAAAACATATTACTAAAAGAAAAATGAATACATATTTTTAACTACCAGACGTATTATTAAACGAAAAATAAATAAAAGAAATTTAAAATTCAAATATTATATATTATGTTATAAATGAATATTATATATTATGTTATAAATAAAAATTATATCTATAAATTCAACTAATTAATAAATTTCAAATATTATATGACATGTTCAAGCCCGAAACTATTTTGACCGGAAACCCGTTTCGACTCGAAACAAACTAACCCTTTTATGTGATCAATTCTTAGGCGACTTGCTACCCAACCCAACCAATAAAATACGTATTATTAAATGCCAAACGTATTATTAGAAGAAAAAAATAAATAAAAGAAATTTAAAATTAGGACATTAATTAAACAAAATTAAGGACTTGAAACCGTTTTGAGTTGAACCAAACTAACCCTTTTTATGTGATCTGCTCTAACACGACATGTTGTCCACCCCGACCAGACCAATAATACGATACGTTTTATTAAAAGAAAAATGAATAAAAGATTTAAAATTAAAATATTAACTTCAACTAATTTATAAATATTAAATATTATTTGACATATTAGACCGTAAGCTATTTTGACCCGAAACTGTTTTGACTTGAACCAAAATAACCCTTCTTATGTTACATGTTCTGATGCGACATACTGCCCGACCTGGCTCGAGCAATAATTATTATTAAAGTAAAAAATAAAAAAAATGAAAATATTAAATTCAACTAATTAATAAATATTAAATATTAGATACGTAGAATTTATGTTATTAAAAATTATGTTAATCGAATATTTCATTAATATCACAATAGGAATAAAGGGTGGGGATCAAATAGAAAGTTTATTTTGGCTAGGAAGTATAGGAAGCAATAGGATTATGACATGTGGCAAATTTTAAAATAAAGAGAAAGGGTATTTTAGTCAATCTCATCCTTTCTTCTTCCTTCTTCTCCCCAGTTACTTCAAAACCCATCATTTTCAAAACCCACAATCTCCAACCTTTTCTTCACTTACTATCTCAATAATCACTACATTATAGTGCAATTTTCGTCATCAATCAATGATTCAAACACCCGATCTACGTGTTCTTCAGCTTTTTTTGAAGAAAACCCAGTTTAATTTCATTCAAAATCTCGTTTTTTCACGTGATTTTGAAGATAATCACTCGATCCGTTCGATTCAATCGCTGATAAGTGTTTCTATCATTCAAATTTCGTCAATCGATGAAGAAATCGGCTTCGATCCATGTAAGAAATTCTTTAATTTCATTTTCACGATCTGGGTTTTTGATTTAGTCATTGCGTTTTACGATCTTGGCGGGGGTCCGGGGGCGGCAGCCCCTGGTAGCAGGGTCCCAGTGGCGGCAGCCCCTGGCGGGGTCCAAGGGGCAGAGCCCCTGGCTGGGGTTGAGCTGCCAGGTTAGCTCGGAAAAAAAAATTCGATTAAATTGCTTTAATAAAAATGCATGAGAAAAATTAATTTTCTATAAATTTGCCTCTGGAAAACTGCATTCGTAGACAGTTATATGCCATTACGTTTTAGAACTGCATTACTGGTTCAGACAATTTACAGACAACTATTGTCCTGATTCAATGCGTTTTAGAGAGAACACTTTCTTTGGTGTTTTTATGCCATTGTGTTTTAAAATAAGACATTTTTATGCGTTTTCTGGTCATTGCGTTTTAGAAAAACACATTTTTGAAGTGTTTTTAGGCATTGCGTTTTAGGCAAAACACATTTTTAGGTGTTTTCAGTCCATTGCGTTTTACAAAGAACACATTCTTTTGTTTTTGAAGGCCATTGCGTTTTAGAAATGAGACATTTTTAAGTGTTTTCTGGCTATTGCGTTTTATAAATAAGACATTTCTTTGTGTTTTTGGTGCATTGCGTTTTAGGTAAAACACATTTTTAAGTGTTTTCAGTCCATTGCTTTTTAGAAAACAGACATTTTAAGTGTTTTCTGGCCATTGCGTTTTATAAATAAGACATGTGTTTGTGTTTTTTGTGCATTGCGTTTTAGGTAAAACACATTTTTATGTGTTTTCAGTCCATTGCGTTTTAGAAACTACACTTTCTTTTGAGTTTTTAGGCTATTGCGTTTTAGAAATAACACATTTCTTTGTGTTTTCTGGCAATTGCGTTTTACAAATAAGACATTTTTTTGTGTTTTTGGTGCATTGCGTTTTAGAAAAATGTCATTTTTTAGGTTTTTTTTTTTCCCATTGCGTTTTACGCAACTGGGTTTTTTCCATTGCATTTTACGCAACTGGGTTTTTCCATTGCGTTTTATGCAACTGGGTTTTCAAAAATATAGCAATAGTATACTCGTTTTAAAGATAAAAAAACGCTCGTTTTTTTGGTGCAATTTTTATAAAAAAATAATGTCGTATGAAAGACTTATTAACGTTTAAAAAATGGGGGGAATTGTAGGAGAGAGAAACTATTGTCTTGGATTGACTAGAATGCCTCTAAACAAACTCACGCGTCTCTTTTCTTCCCTTTAATTTCCATCATTTAATCTTAGCCCTTGATTAACTAAATGGATAATCTGTTGGAAATTTAGTGAAAATGAGTTTTTCACTAAATATTTTGGACATCAATAATATTTATATAAATAATTATTTATGGGTTTGTGTTCAAACTATGTCCAAATAGAGCTAAGATGAATGAGATATCGAAGCTTGAAGTTGTATGTTTGGAACAAACAAAGATGAGAAAAAATGGATTGAGATTTGTCACCTTGTCCCACATAGGTGGAATGACAAAACTTAAAGTGGTATATAAGGAGGAGCACTCCGTGAAGGCAAACACTAGTGGGGACCAAAGGGTGCACCGCACCTGCACATATGCGCGCTTGATGTGGGCTATAAGCCAAATGTGGTGCGTTTTGAACTTCGCACGCCGTCTTTGTATTTTTGCCCATGAGCGCGTGGTCAGATACATGGCGGGTCCGCTTATGGCGCACCCTTGGGTGGCGTAGGCGGATGCCTTGGCATGGCGCATGGCGCACGTCATTGGCTATGGCGAAGACTGCAAGTGGCGCACGAGTTTGGATGGCGCATAACCAGGTGGCGTCCTGGTATGCGTAGTGTCATCCGTGTGGCGCGCGAATATGGATGGCACATAACCAGGTGGCGTCCTGGTATGCGTAGTGGCATCCAATTAGCGCGTGGTGCAAAAAGGTGTGTCTCCGCGGAAGCGTAGTGTAGGCTCAACTAAGGCGCGCCTGCATGCGCACTAGACCGGTCAAACCAGTCTACTTACTAGAGAGTTAATGTTAGACGGTTTCCACTGGTGCCATAAGTTGAATGGCAGTTTTGTTTTTACTACCACTTAATATCCATTAATTTAGAGTTTAAACTCTTGTTATTACAAGATTAATTATCTTGTTAATTACAAGATTAATGACCTTGTTTATGACAAACATTAAGGGGTTGAATGAGTCTTGATGTATCTCTTTATAAAATGAAGACTGTTTATTCATTTGAGAATAAGAAAAAGATACTCAAGAGCTATCTCTACATCTTATGAGATTTTAGAGAAGAGCATTCTCTAAATTATTCACAACTTCATATTTCCATCAACAATTCTAAACACCCTGATACCCGGTGTGATCTCGGGCGTGAGTGCCATCTCCGACAGTACACATACTGTTCCGGTTGTTGTACCCTGGGAGACAGACCGTTTGAGAGGAGGCGCGGAATCTGTTTTAAGGGAAGCGTGTTGAACACGTGCCTCAACCAAAACTGTCAACGATTGTTTGCTTGTCTTGCAGTGGAGTTTCGATCTGGAAGGCGCGGTTGAAGTTTACAAAGACGCTTGCTTGAATCAAGATTGGTACAATTACATTGTATTTTATATTCGTTTATTTAGATTTTGTAACCGGTATTGTACTAGTCGAATTTCCCACAAATAACGAGAGTATCGTTATTATTATTTTTTTATTTATTTTGTAATATATTTTAATAAAAAGTGAACCTAGTTCCTACAATCTTAAAACAGACTTTCGTGAAGATTGTTGCTACAATCTTAAATCCCTTCTCTACGAGGATTTAGGTTCACGAAAGTTAAAATATTTAATGAGATTTTTGTTAAAATCTTGAAAATATTTTTTGGGAAATATTTATTTAGTACAATGAGTCGGATTAATTTTATGATTGGAGTACAATCTTTAATCTGAATACCAGGTTGCAAAACGAACTTTTGATTCAAGTTTTGGAGTTAATGGTTTTTGTTTGTGTTTAGATAAAACCGAACATATACAAAATAATATGTATTTCAATAGGTTTTTGAAATACTAAATTTTCTAATGAGCGTATTAGAAAATTTTATTTTGTAACCCCTTGCAAATTAAATGTTTGTAACGTTTTTTTTTTAACAAGCCTTTAGTAACCATTATTGTGAGATTAATGTTGGTTTTTAAAAGTCTTAAATTTCTATTTTTTCTAATTAGCATATTAGAAAGTAATTATTCTATAAAATAACAAGTTTTAATATTTTCTAACGAGCATGTTAGAAACGTTGTTGAAAGAATAACAAGATTAAAACTTTTTATATCTCTAACGAGCGTGTTAGAATTTTATAGAATAATAAGTTTTAATATCATCCTTTATATCTAATGAGCGTGTTAGATACGATGATTGTGTAAAACTAACTTGTTAAAAGATGATTAGATTTTCTAACGAGCGTGCTAGAAAATATACGTTTAGATTTTCTAACGAGCGTGTTAGAAAATATTATTATTTCAAATAATTACCGATGAGCGTGTTGGAGACAATTATTTGGATAATAAACCTTGTAACGGTTTCGTCTAAACTATTAAATTTCTAACGAGCGAGTTAGAAACGGATTTTTTCCACATATGTTTAAACGATTTTATTTGTTTATTTCTAATGAGCGTATTAGAAATAGTTTATATTTTTTTTATAAACTTCGAAACAAATTTTGTAATCGATTATTTCTAACGAGCGTGTTAGGAACGATTTAAAGAGTTTGATAGTTGTTTATTTTCTAACGAGCGTGTTAGAAACGATTTAACGACTTTGTCAATTGTTTACTTCTAACAAGCGGGTTAGAAAACGTTTATTTTAAATAAACCAAAACGGCTTATGGCAATAAATAATCGTTTAATTTTCTAATGGGCGTATTAGAATTAGTTTATCTTATAACCAACTATTTTAACGATTTGCAATCGTTAATTTCTAACGAGCGGGTTAGAACCGGGTTAACTATGATAAACTATTTAAGATTATTTGTAATCGTTTTATATATTTTCTAACGAGCGTGTTGGAAAAGATATGTGTTCATTTCTAACGAGCGTGTTAGAAAATGTTCATTTAAGTAAACCAAAAGTGAATAAATGTATTCGTTTTATTTCTAACGAGCGCGTTAGAAGCGGTTTACTCTATAAACCGTATATTTTGAATGTTTGTTAAACATTTAAATTCTAATTAGCATATTAGAATTGGTTTTCATACAAACCACTCATATTAACGATTGATAATCGTTATTATCTAACAGCGGTTAGAAATGGTTTGAATATGATAAATCATTTATTAAAACGATGTGTATTCGTTTTATTTTCAACCAAGCGAGTTTGAAATTGTTTTATTTATTAAACTATTATAAGGTTTATTGTCTTGATTTGTAATCAAAACATAAATATATAGTTTAATATTAAAACACTTGCAAAAACGAGATATGTTTTGAACGAATAAAACATGTCTTTGCAAAGTATAACGTCTTGAACCATATAATAGTCTTGGAGAGACTATTTGGTGAAAAACAACTCGATGTTGTTATAAATATAATAAGTTGCTCAACTACTTGCGAGTAGTTAATTGTAAACAACTTTATATTTTGGACAACTGACGAAACAAGTTATACGCGTTCCATTGAGGGAGTACCTCAAAACATGACAGAACGATGTAATCGCGTTTATTTCGTTCTAAAGTGTGTTGAAAATAATAACACTTTGGGATTTGATGTTTAGATATCATTGGTGTATCCGTTATTTTGGACTACTAATAAGTTGTCAAAAGGATACACATTATGATACATAGTGTAAAAACTAATTTACACGGACACAACGAGCGGGTTGTGATCATGACTTATGTAATAAGTCACAAATCAAACATCAAACGTATAACGACTTCGTGAGAAACATGGTGCATGGTTTGAGTTGAAATGCACGAAAACGAGATATGTCATCTAATGTTGAGAGGATCAACATGGAAATGCACATATAAGTTTTCAAAGAATGTAACATATGAAAGAAATATATGTTATTATTGTAAATGATTTTAATAAATTTGGAAATTTATTAATGGAAATTTACAATAAGTGATGGACTTGTAGATGCTTCTACCACCATCAATGTTGTTTAAACTATGTGGAGGCTTGGTCCTCAATTTGGGAGAGTATCCCAATACATGGTATTAATGAAACAACAACGTAAATGTATATATCACTATCGGCATACGTGAATGCTTTGGTTGAGAGTCAATCTAATTGGCTATATCTCAAGACTCAAGTGATTTTATACAAAGATCTTTCATCAAAGTGACTTGGATTAAGACTTATGTTTAAGTCTTTACGAAGTCAATGATGAAGCCTTGGAGATAAAAGACAAACGAGTTATGATCCTAATGGATGAAGTTAACTATGGTTTTGAGGCCTTCCTAAAACCGATGGTTTTGGAATGGTGAAATAAAATTTCATTATTGTGTCTAAACTAAGAAACGAATGTTCGGAAGAGATAGTGCGTTATCTCTTATGGCATTGAAGAATCAGAATGATGCATCTTCTGTTCACATGCTAGACTAATACTTGTTAATTTATATGCTCGACGGAGATTGAATTGACTTTAAACATTCAAAATATGTGATGACACAAAAACGAATTTTGTGCTAAACAAAACTATAAATATAACTTCATTAAAATGCAAGCAATGTGGGGGGGGGGGGGAGGAGGCCATTTAAGAAACAAACCCTTTAGGGTATGTGGAAATGGTAGTTGAGAAGTTTTCTCAAACTCGAAATGAAAGGGAGAACCTTTCATCGCCCCATTTGGATGTTATCCAATTACACTTAAATGTGGGGGTGACTTGCATTTGAATGTGGAAATGGTAGTTGAGAAGTTTTCTCAAACTCGAAATGAAAGGGAGAACCTTTCATCGCCCCAATTGGATGCTATCCAATTACACTTAAATGTGGGGGGTGACTTGCATATATTGAAAACGCATGACCAAGTGGAGTACACAATGGTTATATGGAGTCAATCGAGTAGATTGGACTCAAATGCCAATTGGTTAGATTCAAATCTAGTAAGATGTCAGTCATGACACACCAAAGGCATGGTGAAAACGTATCTAGCCATGAATTGAGTTTCATGTCATTCTAAAGACAAGGTACATAACTGGATCCAGGTTGAGATCATGAGTTATAAGTCTTATGAATCGACTAAAGGCAAAAGTGACTAGCGAGTCAAGAAACACGTTAGAACAACTGATCTCAATTTAAATTGTCGTTGGTGACTTAGCGAAGTCAAAGATAATTTTGGATCCAACAACCAGTGGGTTGATAAGAGATCAGGTTGTGGAATGGGACTAAAGCCATGGAAAAGGGACATGAGGGAAACCTAACCTAGTTGACTGGAGATCCCAAGATCTAGGTTCAATAGGCCAACTTAATCATGAACCGAAGGGTAGTCACTGTGGGGGCGTAGCTAATATATATGTTTATGAGCTAGTTTATATGTTTCATATATCCCCCTAAAACTATAAAAGGGTGTTTAAATATGTCCTAGTCCATTCCTATAATATTCAGTGACATTGTTGTGAGGTTAAGCATAATATGTGGTTTTATGATTTGTGTAAATCATAGTAAACCATAATGCTTTTAATGATTTAAAGGGAAATCACCTATGTTGGAGAGAAGTGTGGTCGTTTCGAATGGAATTAGGGCATAATTCCTAGAGCTCCCGCAGAACCAGGAAAGTGCTCCATGACCATTATAGGACACGATAGTGAGGGGATGGCCTGGCTAGGGAAAGTATTGTGTGAATGTATATTGTCGTTTACACAAATGGGGGGTTGTTCAAGGACATCACGTCTACAAAACCCTAGTAGACTAATTATGCTTCACAAAGGAAGGTTCAAAGGCAAAACCTACCTATCCTGCAATACTCGACTGTCGAGTTTTCATCGGGGAATTTTGGGTGTTTTCATCGATCTCCATTCATGTGGGGGATTGTTGAAAATTTAGTGAAAATGAGTTTTTCACTAAATATTTTGGACATCAATAATATTTATATATGTGTTGTATAAATAATTATTTATGGGTTTGTGTTCAAACTATGTCCAAATAGAGCTAAGATGAATGAGATATCGAAGCTTGAAGTTGTATGTTTGGAACAAACAAAGATGAGAAAAAATGGATTGAGATTTGTCACCTTGTCCCACATAGGTGGAATGACAAAACTTAAAGTGGTATATAAGGAATAGCACTCCTTGAAGGCAAACACTAGTGGGGACCAAAGGGTGCACCGCACCTGCACATATGCGCGCGTGATGTGGGCTATAAGCCCAATGTGGTGCGTTTTGAACTTCGCACGCCGTCTTTGTATTTTTGCCCATGAGCGCGTGGTCAGATACATGGCGGGTCCGCTTATGGCGCACCCTTGGGTGGCGTAGGCGGATGCCTTGGCATGGCGCATGGCGCACGTCATTGGCTATGGCGAAGACTGCAAGTGGCGCACGAGTTTGGATGGCGCATGACCAGGTGGCGTCCTGGTATGCGTAGTGTCATCCGTGTGGCGCGCGAATATGGATGGCACATAACCAGGTGGCGTCCTGGTATGCGTAGTGGCATCCAATTAGCGCGTGGTGCAAAAAGGTGTGTCTCCGCGGAAGCGTAGTGTAGGCTCAACTAAGGCGCGCCTGCATGCGCACTAGACCGGTCAAACCAGTCTACTTACTAGAGAGTTAATGTTAGACGGTTTCCACTGGTGCCATAAGTTGAATGGCAGTTTTGTTTTTACTACCACTTAATATCCATTAATTTAGAGTTTAAACTCTTGTTATTACAAGATTAATTATCTTGTTAATTACAAGATTAATGACCTTGTTTATGACAAACATTAAGGGGTTGAATGAGTCTTGATGTATCTCTTTATAAAATGAAGACTGTTTATTCATTTGAGAATAAGAAAAAGATACTCAAGAGCTATCTCTACATCTTATGAGATTTTAGAGAAGAGCATTCTCTAAATTATTCACAACTTCATATTTCCATCAACAATTCTAAACACCCTGATACCCGATGTGATCTCGGGCGTGAGTGCCATCTCCGACAGTACACATACTGTTCCGGTTGTTGTACCCTGGGAGACAGACCGTCTGAGAGGAGGCGCGGAATCTGTTTTAAGGGAAGCGTGTTGAACACGTGCCTCAACCAAAACTGTCAACGATTTTTTGCTTGTCTTGCAGTGGAGTTTCGATCTGGAAGGCGCGGTTGAAGTTTACAAAGACGCTTGCTTGAATCAAGATTGGTACAATTACATTGTATTTTATATTCGTTTATTTAGATTTTGTAACCGGTGTTGTACTAGTCGAATTTCCCACAAATAACGAGAGTCTCGTTATTATTATTTTTTTATTTATTTTGTAATATATTTTAATAAAAAGTGAACCTAGTTCCTACATAATCAAAATCACTTCCTAGCCTTCTTAGCCAAATAAACTTACTATTGTATCTCCACCCTAGGAATAAAATGATAGTCAGATGAGAAGTTGTTTATAAATCAAGATTTGTACCAAATACATCATAGATTTTTTTAAATGTCTTAAATTGAGGTTAAATTACATGGTTGCTCGATTATTTACCCATCAGTTTAGTTGTTTGTTACACTATTCAATTTAAACTATTTATATTAGTGATGACACTAACGTGTGTATGGATGGAAGTTTGAAATCAATTATTTAATTACTACATACACGATTTTAAATTATAAGTGATGATAATAAATTCATTGTGTATAGTAAGAAACAAATTTAATGATTAAACAACAACTAGGGTCGTAGTTATCTGTGCGTTGCATAGAGATGCGGGTGGAATTAAGGACGTATAGCACACCATTACAACCGATAAATAAATTTGTAAAATTGATTAAAATGATATATTAATTGGTTATGGTATTTGCGTCGTAACTCGGCTCTGAACATCAAAATAATAATAAAAGGTAAAACGATATAGTAAATAACAAAGGTAAAAATAAGGTAAACAAAAAAGAAACGATAGAAACTTGGTCGGTTTCAGCGCGCTTGTTATAGAAAAAAAAAGTTAAAAAATATGTTCAAAAGAGTATCGGCGTGTTCGTTAAAAAAATATTAAACTAAAAAAACATTTGCCACACTCGTTATAGTAAAGAAAAAAAATTAAAAATATGTCTAAAACGGCATTAACGTGTTAAACCGAACGTCACCGAAACGACGTATGTTGAAGGTATACGTCATAAAACGACAAAATATGCGAAAGTTCAACAAAAAATGACACGTATACGCGTCGAACCGAGGAAAACACGATAAAAACAAATTTTCTTATTATGCCATATACGATCGTATAGGCCTATGTTGTATCGTATAGCAGATTAATACGCATCGTATAGGCCTATATGATGCGTATTAAACTCTGAATTTCTCAAAAATACCCCTGAATTTATCAAAAAAACAGGGGTATTTCGGTAATTTCGGGGATATAATACGCATCGTATAGGCCTATACGGGTCATATTGGTTAAGGGTTTTTTTTACAAATTTTTTTATACATTTGTTTATGGTTTTAACAAAGTTTTCTAAAAAAATATTTATTTTTTTTAAATAAAAACTTCCTTAATTTTTTTTAAGAGTATCATGTATAATGTAGTATAGTGCAGATAGATGAGGTATAAAAACTTCAAAATTCATGGTTTTTTTTTCTGTTTTATAAAGTATAAAAAATGTTTTATATCTTAGTTTTTTTTAAATGTTTTACTTGTAAGTAGAAATTAAAAAAAAAGTGTAGTATATAATACGATTATAACATAATAAACATGTACCAAACCTATACGCATGATAAATTTTTAAAAATGTTTTTTGTTTAAAAAATAAAAGAATTCTATTATTTAACTTTGTTAAAACTATGATTAAATGTTTATAAAAATATGTAAAAAAAAAGTGTAGTATATAATACGGTTATAACATAGATAGTATAGTATAATAAACATGTACCAAACCTATACGACATGATAAATTTTTAAAAATGTTTTTTTGTTTAAAAAATAAAAGAATTCTTTTATTAAACTTTATTAAAACTATGATTAAATATATTCAAAAATTTGTAAAAAAAAACTAAAGCAATACGACCCGTAAAGGCCTATACGATGAGTATTGAAAAAGTCAGCCGCCAGACAAGAACTGACACATGCAGATTTGACTTTTGACTTTTGAACCAATACGCATCGTATAGGCCTATACGATACGTATTGAAAAAGACAAAGTGTGTAGATAGATAAGAAGGTGTGGGAATAGAATTCCCCAAACAAAAACTCCGAAAACAAAAACTTAGAACAGTACCTAGTACCCTACCTGTAAGATACACCGTTCACATTAGGGACGTTCAAACCGCTCGACGCTCGTTCGGAAAATGCTCGGAAAATGCTCGTTCGGTTTGACGCTCGGTTGTAAACGAGCCGTTCTGCTCGGTTCGGTTTGTAAACGAGCCAAGCACGAACAATGGTCCGCTCGGCTCGGTTCGGCTTGAATTATTATTTATATGTGTGTGTATATATATATATATATATATATGAGGAGGAGTTGGGTATAAAGTGGCTTTTTCCTAGAAAGTCTAGGAAGCAATAAGAATGTGACACGTGGCATGGAGGGATTTTAACTAAAAGGGCACTTGTGTAATTTGACATTTTATTTTATTTTTGGAATTTTATCTCTCATTAACTAACAATGCCTATAATTATGGAAACTGTTTCTCCAAGATTTTTTGTATTTCGCAACCTTCTCCTTCTTCGTCTTCGTCATCGTCAAACACTTCTCCATCTCCACCATCTCCGAGTTCATCATCACCATTCAAATACTGTTCGTATCATCTCCGTTTTCTTGACGATGTGTTTTAACAGCAAGCAAATTAATACAGTTGTGTTTTAGCAGCAAGCAGATTCATACAGTTGTGTTTTAACAGCAAGCAGATTCATACAGTTGTGTTTTAGCATTCAGATTCATATAGTTGTGTTTTAACAGCAAGCAAATTCATACAGTTGTGTTTTAACAGCAAGCAGATTCATACATGTCGCAACCCCCGATCCCTTATCTGTCCCGGGAACGGGCGGACGCGAGCTCAGATTTTCGGTGGTATCAGGTATTTAATCTTGCAGCGGAATTTACATCAGGACCGTAGTTAGGAAATGTTTATCAGAGTAAAACCACCATAATTGATATTAATAAACACATGGGCAAAACCCAAGTTTCTTATTACAGTACATTTATAGGGACAAACCCCATCTTATTGAATTTAAAACATCGTTTATTAGGTAACTTTTATAGCCACATTTTTCCCAAGCCTTCAGTGCTCTCCAGCTGGCTTTTCACTAATTGGCTGTCACATTTTGTTACCTGTAACGCGTTTTAAAAACATTTGTCAGTCGGAAATACTGGTGAGTGAATCCCAGTTTAATCAAGAAACATTTTATCAATTAAAACAGTATTGAGAGCGATCACATTGTTTATTTCTACACAATTACTCATTCAGTACTTGCCACTCGACCGGATCTGTGGCTATGGTCAAGTTACACATTGGCTAACTCGTTGTCCAATTGTAACGTACTGTCGTACAGACTTACTACTACTACTTGTGGTAGTATAAATTTTGTATACAAAACCCCATAATACCGGCAGTAATTGAAGAACTACAAAGACTCAATCACCGCTTAATCACATTGTAAAACAATTAAGGTTTTGTAAAACATTCCAAAAAGGTTAACAAAAAGAGGATAAACTCACATTGCTATCTTAGACTTCACGTAAGGGTTTCCGAGATATAATCTATAATTTATACAAATGTATATTGGTTAGTATCATAACCCTTTGAAAATATTAATGATACCCTCCCCGAGACGGCATTCCAATAACTACGTCGGGCAGAACCACAACAGTTATTACGGAACCCTAAATCAATCGGGCAGCGTATCTACTATGAAACCGGGGTTATAATACTTACAACGGAGCAGAACCTTGCTAATTAGGGGTATAATACCTGACTATAATGTTTATAACTTCAGAAATTCGTTTAGAAAGAAAGATGTGAGCGACGGAAAGTGAAACCCGATGGCCTTCTTATATAGTGCTAAATTCTGGTCTCCACGCGGCCCGCGTAAGGGTAGACAGAAGTCTACGCGGCCCGCGTCAACCCTGGTCAACAGGGTAGCTTGTCCCGGTCATGATCTAGACCCGCCACGATGTCGACACGTGTCAGCTCAGGGTGTCTCCGCGTTGTTGCTCTTTCGCGGCCCGCGTTAGATTAAGATGGGGTCTACGCGGCCCGTTTGAACTAAAGAAATCAACGATATCCGGTATCCACCTTGATACCGCCCGCGTAAGCTTGAGGTGAGGTCCTACGCGGCCCGCCTCAGCTTAATTTTTATTGTTTTTTAATTTATTTTATATATTATAACATATTTCGTGCTCGGTTTTCACATACGGGGTGTATTTAAAGACATATAAGGGTATTTTAAGATATAATAGGGTGTCGGAAATATTATGAAAGTGTCGGTTTTACCGAGGGTTGTTACATTCTCCCCACCTTATTTTAGATCTCGTCCTCGAGATCTACTGGAACAAATGTGGATATTTCTTTTGCATTTCTGATTCAAGCTCCCATGTGTACTCAGGTCCTCTTTTGGAGTCCCACTTCACTTTGACTAGAACTAGTCTCTTGTGCTTGAGATTCTTGACTTTCCTGTCTTCAATCTGTAGAGGCCTTTCTACAAACTTGAGTTGTTCATTTACTTCTATATCCTTAAGAGGTACTATCAGTGATTCATCAGCTAAACACTTTTTGAGATTAGATACATGAAACACATCATGTATCCTTGCCATTTCCTCTGGCAGTTGTAGCTGATAGGCTACAGGTCCTATTCTTCTAATAATCTCAAAAGGTCCAATATACCTGGGACTTAGCTTTCCCCGTTTGATGAATCTTACCACTCCTTTCCAATGAGAGACTTTTAATAACACTTTATCTCCTACTATAAACTCCAATGGCCTGCGTCGGTTATCGGCATAACTCTTTTGTCGATCACGTGCGGCTTTCAGTCGTTCCTTGATTTGAATAATTTTGTCAGTTGTTTCTTGCACTATCTCAGGTCCAGATAGTTGCTTTTCCCCAATTTCTGCCCAACAGACTGGGGTTCGACACTTTCTTCCATAAAGTGCTTCGAATGGTGCAGCATTGATACTTGTGTGATAACTATTATTATAAGAAAATTCTATTAAAGGTAAGTGATCGTCCCAATTACCTCCAAAATCAATTACACAAGCTCTGAGCATGTCTTCCATTGTCTGAATTGTCCTTTCGCTTTGTCCATCCGTTTGAGGGTGATAAGCTGTGCTTAACTTTAACTTAGTTCCCATTGCATTTTGGAAACTTGACCAAAAATGAGAGGTAAATCGACAATCCCTATCAGAAACAATTGATAAAGGAATGCCATGTAAAGAAACAATTTCATTTACATATAATTTAGCTAATTGTTCCATACTGAAAGTTTCTTTCATTGGTAGGAAATGAGTTGACTTGGTTAGCCTGTCTACAATCACCCAGATTGTATCATTTCCTTTCTTTGTTTTGGGTAATTTAGTAACAAAATCCATTGTTATTAATTCCCACTTCCATGCTGGCATTTCTAATTGCTGTAACAAACCTGAGGGTTTCTGGTGTTCAGCTTTAACTTGTGAACAAGTTAAACATTTAGAAACATAGGCTGCTATGTCCTTTTTCATTCCTATCCACCAGAAAATTTTCCTTAAATCCTGGTACATTTTATCACTTCCTGGATGCATCGTATATTTAGACTTATGGGCCTCTTCTAAAATACGATGACGTAGGTTTCCTAATTTAGGTAACCACATTCTCTTTTCATGGAATCTCCAAATTCCATCTGTTCCTTGTTTTAATTCTTTCAGCATACCTTTTAGCTTTTCAGTATCTTCCTTGATTACTGATTCTTGTGCTTCTCTTATTTGATCATTTAAATCTACTTGCAGATTTAATTTAAGAGAACGTACCCTTTTTGGCTTTTCATGATGTTTTCGGCTTAAAGCATATGCTACTACATTTGCTCTTCCTTCATGATACTGAATATCACAATCATAATCACTAAGCATCTCCATCCAGCGTCTTTGTCTCATATTCAACTCTTTTTGCTTAAAGATATATCTTAGACTCTTATGATCAGTAAATATGGTAAACTTACTCCCATAAAGGTAATGTCTCCAAATTTTAAGAGCAAAAATTATAGCTCCTAATTCTAGATCATGAGTTGAATAATTCTCTTCATGATTCTTAAGTTGTCTAGATGCGTACGCTATAACATTTTGTCATTGCATCAATACACATCCATAACCTAATTTGGAAGCATCACAGTATACTACAAAGTCTTCAGTTCCTTCTGGTAATGCTAATATGGGTGTATGAGTTAATCTTTGCTTACGAATTCTAAATGCTTCTTTTTGTTTTAATCCCCATTCAAACTTAACAGATTTACAGGTTAGCTTAGTTAAGGGAATGGCTATTCTAGAAAAATCTCGAATGAATCTTCTATAATAACCGGCCAATCCTAAGAAACTTCTAACCTCGGTTGGTGACTCAGGGGTTTTCCATTTGGTAATTGCCTCGATCTTTGTTGGATCTACATGAATTCCTTCATGATTGTCACACCCCGATATTTCCACGTTTGACCGGTATCGTGACGTCGTTGGTAACATCATAGTCAAACAACACAATATTTAAATGCACAGCGGAAGCAAAACATAGATATATTTCAACCGAATATAATTATAATATCAAGTATCACAAACAGTTGAAAATAATCCACAGGTGGATCAAAAATAAATAGGAAACATTGTTCAACAGTTTTGACATCCAAGCTTGCGAGACTTATTGTGGTCGCTAGGAGAAAGCCAGCCTAGTTCGCGTAGTACCTGCCCTTAACCTTTTTGGAAAATACGTCAGTTTACACTGGTAAATACAATTAACTGACTAATTTAGAAAAGGTTTAATAAAATTGATTTGAATGCTCGTGGCACAAACTTTTTATAACTTGGGATAATTATTTGAATATAATCTTGTAAAAGAATTACATGTTCCTTATGCGTTCAGTAGCCCGATCCGTAGACCGGGTTAAAGATCAATAGATGTCACACCTCAAATTTCCACGTATTACCGGTGGGCCCGGTAGGGGAGTATCGTGACGTGGTTGGTAACATAATAGTCAAACAACACAATATATAAATGCACAGCGGAAGCAAAAGATAAATATATTACAATCCGAAATAGTGTAACATCAAAGTATTACAACGGAAGTAAAGGATCCACAGGCGGATCGAAAATAAAAATATTACACTGTTCAACAGACTTTAGGCATCTAAGCTTGCGAGACTCTTTATTGATGCTAGGAGTAGCCAGCCTATTCCGATTAGTACCTGCACTTAGCCTTTTTGGAAAAATACGTCAGTTTACACTGGTAAATACAATCAACCGACTCATTTTGAAAATGGTTTAAAAATGATTGATTTGAATGCACATGGCACAAATAATATTTTATAACTTGGGATAATTATTTGAATATAATGCTTGTAAAGGATTTACATGTTTCTTATGCGTTCAGTAGCCCGGATTGAGCCGGGTTAAAGATCAATAGACACACCACATTAATTATATGAAACACCGACGGGCGTACGCCTACGCCCCGTGCTTAGGTCGTGGCCATTTCGTAAAATGATGCCAGGGATATCCGGGACACGGTCATTAACACCCCAAAGGCTTTAAGCAAACAAAACAATTTAAACGAGACATCTCAATACTTTAACCATCATACAATTTGTGACACTCTGGATTTTTCCCGAACAACCTTCTTGTTTCAATATTGCGTGTACTTGATTATTAAATGAAAGGTGTGGAATATCTTAATTGTGCTATGTGTTGTATGTACGTATGTTATATACGAACATAAGTGAACCGAGACCACCATGGACCCAACTCGAGACCACCCGGTCTCGAGTGAACCAAATCAGTTGGGTCGTGCACTCCCTTAGCCCACTCGGAAACCCACTAAGGGTGCATCACCTTCTATATAAACCCAAAACCCTCACACACTCTCCTTTTCACACTCTCTCATTTCATCCTCACTCTCCCCCTCTCTAGAAAACCCTTAAAACCTTAAACACAACCTCTCCTATCCTTCTCTCTCGGATAAAACTGGCGGCAACCAAGGGACTCTCGGATTAGCTCGAGACCATCACTCGGAATTTAGTTCATCAATCCTTCATACCCTTTCATCTAACCGGTTAGTATCTTATAGTTGTTGGTTAAAATGAATGATAGTCATGAGTTTATATCAACCGGTTAGTGTTATTAGATGCTCACTAGGTGCTTATGTGAACAATGGTACTACTTGCTTTGAATGATTAAAATATGAGAACTCTTGTATGATAATGAGTTGCTAAGATATTTGAATAATGAATGTATGAGATGCTTATGATCATCCGATTTATGTTAGAAGTTATAGGACAAATGTTGTTTTGATAATAATATGCAAGGTAGTCATGATATATAGATTGGATGAATACATATTCCTGTTTTGAGTTAAACGCATGCTAGATTCAAGAGTTAAATGATCATGTTTGCAAAATGATGAAAACCCTAGATGAAGAACTTGTTGAATGTGATATGAATATTTGAAATTTGCTATGTTTGATCCAATTGATTAAGGTGTTAGACAAGAAAACATGTTGATGCATTTCGATTGGATAGTACACGCTTACATGAACATGAAATTCTATTGGCTAGTACAATGTAGGTAAATGTTCTAGAACCAGCAGGTGATGGGAGTCGAGACCCCTGGTCTCGACTCGAGACCATCGAACTACAACTCGAGATCGCGGTGATTGCGACTCGAGACCACATAGTGACATCTTGAGACCACATAGTGACAACTCGAGACAGACTTCAGGGACTCAAGACCATCAAGGTCTCGACTCGAGACCCCATGATCTCGACTCGAGATTGGACTCGAGACCTCTGAGATTGCGACTCATACCTGCACAACTCGAGACCAGAAGTCCATGACTCGAGACCTCCTGGTTACGACTCGAGACCGCGTGTTCTCGAGTCGAGACCACCTTGTCTCGACTGGACTGCTTACTTCAGTTATTGGGCCACAATGTGAATTGTTTGGGCTGCCTGTTTGACCGAACCATGTGTTATCTATAACTGTTTAACTGGTAGGATAGGCCCAATGACGTGATATGTATGCTATGTGTTAGTTATGTGTAAGACTTACGTGACTTACTTATATCCGAGCCTGACCCATACTGGTAACCATATTAGGACGTGGTGACCAGTATATTTACCCAAGTAAACTAAACTGCCGAGCAACCCAAGGTGAGTTCACACACTAAAAGCATGCGTCCCAGGGAGGGACACGAACAAAATCAAGAATAACTTTTAAACTACTATTTCCGGGGGAAAATGCGTTTGGGTATTATTTATAAATCACAACTGGCAAAAACTAAACGAATCTCTATCATCCAAAGTCCCTGCTTACAGTACCGATTAATCGCCGGGGGCGAACGGGTTATTAGTTGATAGCGCTATTAGGTTTGACAACCTCACACCGTGACCGGGGGAGATCGGGCGTGAACTAGTAGACCTTGCATCTTGGTCAATGACGATAGACATTGACCTGGGGTATAAAAATCTTCTCGTCAATAGTTTCGGTAACTTCAGTTTAGTTGCTTTCATATGGGGTAGCTCCCCATGCCGTGATTATCAATGCTTTATCTAAACAACCTACGTTTTCGAAAAGATAGAACTGGACACCTCGTGAACTCGCCAACATTTTTGTTGACACCCTACTGCATGCTTTGCAGGTACCCAGTGACTCAAGAGCTTGCGGCTTGGGAAAGTGTAGTGGTCGTCTAAACCCGTGTGTTGGGTTTTAAATAATCTTGAACTATGAACTTTGTTTTGAAACTGTTTGGTTTATGCTTCCGCTGCTTACTTAAACTATTATTCAAACTTAAACTTTTAAATCTTTAAACTATGATGTTTACTAACTATTGTGGTTGGTGAATATTTTTACTATTAATCATTGCTCAGTATAATTGGTGGCTGGATCCTGGTCAGTCACGCCTCCAAGCGGTGGTACTCCGCAGGTGGATTTTGGGGGTGTGACACAATTAAAGATTCAACGCCCGACCAAGCGGTATTTTATATACCGTACCCCAAGCCCGTATAGGGAAAATAAGTTAAAAGAATTTACCTGAGCTAAATATAAATTCAATCCCAGCCGTATCCAATCAGTAAGTACAGATAGCTTTTACTGAGCTCCTAAATCTGGAACGAAGGTTTTTTAATAACCTATTAGAATCATAACGGGTCTTTAATTAAGCCTTGACTTAGACCGCTTAGTTTTCAAGAGGAAGATACGGTTCAAACGCATGATTAAGCGAAGACCGGAATAGAATGTGATTTAGACCCGAAAAGTTTGAAGACTTGCTTAATATGGGTATATTATACACATTCTGGAATTTGAGATAAAACTGATAAGGTTCGACCCGTTTCGGCTAATTTATGTAAACTAGTTACATAAACCGAACCGAACGCGCATGAAGCGTAACGGGTAACCATAATAGTTCTAAACAGGTTTCCTAAGTTAACATGCCTTAAATATGTTGTGATATCAGTAGGATACCTTCCATTATGCCCAAAACGAGTTTAACCTCTTATTAAGCCCCGTAGGGGTATTTTGGTCATTTTAAAGATTATGAAAGGGATTAATTAAGCTTCTGTGATCCAGGTCTGAATAAATCAAAAAAATAGTTTATTTTAACAGGTTACCTCAGTTGGTAATAAGTCTTATGTGACAAAATGGTTTTAAAATCAAACTATGCGTTTAATACGCGTATAAAGCCGTTTTAAGCGATGTACGGGTTAAAATAGGATTCTGAGTTTTCTGATTAGTTAAACAGGTTCAAAACACTTCATTTATTATTTAAAATCAGTAGCAATTGGATTGGAATTAAAAGGACTTGTAAAACTCGTTTTATGGCCTAAAAGGGTATATTCGGTATTTACCGAATCAAGGCGGTAATCCTAGCTTATGATCAGTTTAAAAATAATTAAAAATCTTCAAAAATCCCAAAATATTATATTACATCAGTGGTTAAAAGGTTTGGTGTCAAAAATTGGGTTTAGATAGGCTTTACGCTAATGACGCCGTTTAATTACTAAGAAGCGTTCTAATTACGTCATTGAGCATAACTCCTAATCTATACGTCCAACTGATGTGAAACTTTATATACATGTTTAATAATCAGTAACTAAGATTATTGTACTTTCATATTTCTAAAATTCTCGTTTTATGGTCATAAGGGCATTATGGTCACTATTTAAGCAATTAACGGAAACGTCGGACAATCGAGGGTTCAAGTGGTATAAACGCAGAGGGTTATACCAACATGTAACTAGGTCCTAATGGAACTTTAAGGCATGTCTAAACCTATCAAAACCGGGTCAGAACTGAAGTCAAAGCAGAAAGTCAAACTATGCGCCTTTCGGTTCCGAATCGATCTTTAAACAGAAAGTTGTCGAATCAAACAGGCTTAGACCAGTTCTTATACTTATCATCAGGTTATATGAATGACAGAATAGGTTACACGCCTTTTACATTGTTAATTATGCGTTAAACGAAAGCTTACAATTCAGTTGACTTTTTCTAACCATCTTTGACTCGACAAACGACCTAGTTAGGATGGGAATCAGTGAGTGCCCTCTTAGGGGTTTATTACCCATATAATCACCTACTTAAAGGTACTTTTAATTCGAGATATGACTGAGCCATTATTAATTAATCTCGAAGTCAACCGTTAATTACGACGGTTTGACTTTTAAGCTAAATACTAAGCAAAACTTAATTAGAGAAGGTTAAGCATACTTACAAGTGTCTAATGGATGATTAGGAAGGCTTGGGTCTGCTCTTGTGCTTCTCAATTGCTCAGAAGATGAATGGTGAATGTTGCAAAACATTTGAGTTTTATATAGTGGATGTAATGGCTTGTAAACATGACAAATCACTCTACCAATGTTCATTGATCATCAACAGGTGTCCTAGGGGCTATAAAGCATGTAGGGGGCGCGCACAAATGCAGAAAATATCAACCAAAGTCGGTTAACAGCCCAAAACAGCCATCTGTCCATCTTTCTGTCGCTGGGCATCGCTTGCGCACCGTAAGGGTTGACCCTTGCGGTGCGTAAGCCCTTGGCAGAAGGTGAAAACTTTTGTTTGTTCAAGCTTTGAAAGGGCAAGTGTTATAAAACGAATTTTGGACTTCTAATTTACAGTATGGGACCTCAAGAAACGTGCATTGAACAGTTTAAATCACTTTTATGATGTACAATTTGTCTTGAACTTTATCGAAAGTCATAAACGAAGGCTGTCATGCTTTTTCTTCGTAGGATTTCCATTCTTGCAACTTTAAATCACTTGTTGTGAATATTTACCGGATTTGAGTGTACCAGATGTTTGTAATAACTCTTAGGGTCTTGGGATTTCTAATGAGGTCGTTCAGAGGTATAAATCAACATGACGACACTTTCAAATCCTGCCATACATCTTTAACTATATCCGGGTTTCTAACATTTTTGACTTTTATGACACGTGTCGTTATTTTATTACACACGAATTTTCGAGGTGTTACATCCTCACCCCCTTAAAAGAAATCTCGACCTCGAGATTTGATAAAATGCTGGAAGTACTTTTTGTCGCATAATGGACTTAACTTCTATAACATGTCTGGAGCCTTTCCAAGCTCCCAAAGTGACCCCTATATTAGGTACATGTATCCTTTTGGAGCTTCTTAACCTGTCGATCCTTAATCGATACAGGATGCTCATCACATCTTAAATCTGCATATCATTATGTGATAGTGCTTCTTGACTTATTGGCGGAACGCATCCTTCAGTCACTAGTGTGCAATGTATTGCGAGCTCCGTCAAACTCCTTAAATAGGTTTTAGCTTATAAGCTACTTGATCTTGATACATTCAATTTCCTTCGAATGATTCTATATATTCAGGGCTTAACTAGCCTGTTAATTTAACAAATTTGGCACACCCTTCCTGGGTGACATCTTTTGTTGAACCTTATTCATTAACAAGAATTTAGGAGGTTGCTATTTTCATTAATCCTTGATTTTCTGCCGAATACTGGCATCTTACTGATGTTTATGAATTTGTGTGATCTTATTTGTTGTTTCCAATACAACTTTCAGATTCTGATAATTGGACTTGCCAATCTATTGTCCTAACAATAGATGTTTAACATTCCATCTATACAAGGTCTCCCAAGGAGCAGCCTTGATGCATATATATCAACTATTATAGAAAAGCTCATCTTAAAGTGAGATGGTTATTCCAACTACCGTATAACTAATTTTAAGGAATAGCAAATCCTTGCCGATAGTCGAACAGATCGACGATCCTGGGCAGCTGATGGCAATTCTTAATTATTGCCTAATTAGGGTTGCGGTAATAATGTATAAGCAAAATGAACCGTCTTTTATAATTAACTATACCGAATTCTCAGGATATTGAGTTAGGCTATATGGACCCTCTATTTTAAAACTTAGTTAATCAGGGTTTCGATTTCTCCAATGGTGGTACTAGCCGTCTTGGAGATTTCACAATAATACAGCCTTAAATGGGATATAAACCTTAACTCTACCTGCCTCTTAGGGGTAAACAGGGTAATATTAGGAGAAGATAATCAAGGTACAAGGAGGTTACAGAGATTTTTACAAATCTCAGGCTCCAATTCATCCACTATTGTTTGTGTCAATTAAGTGACACATTTACGTTACGAGTCCACGAACTCTTTGATCTGGATCATTTACCAGGACAATTCCATTCTGGATATCTACTTTGAATACCATTAGTTGACTTTAGTACCATATGACCATCGGGGTATCTTTGTGGTTCCATGCATTAAACCTCCATACTGATCAGGCATGGAAGCAATATATGGGACATATTAAGATACACAAATCCTCACACGGTGCTTTTATCATACCATCGGGTATTCACAATCGACAGAGATTAAAGAGATATCTACTATGTACACTGTCGCACTTCCTTTTTGAGAAAGGATACTTCTAAAATTCTACGACTGAAGGTTTCTGATGCCTGAAGGTTCTACCTTACACTTAACATCTGGGGTTCTTACAGAAAAAAATTTCTAAAAGTTTGCTAAGTTTATGGTCTTATGAGAGACTTAACAGCACCAGAAACCACATGTAATTTCTAGCAATAAAATCACAAATAAGGATTTATCTGGTGACATTCCTAATGTGAGCTGCCTCTAATCATTCAACAGGAGGGTTAAACGCCTCCATTCTTAATCCTTCTAAACTTAGCTGTAAAATCTTAGATAACTTTAGGGCTGTCTCAGCTTTGACTGATTATATTCTAAATCTATAGAACGTGAGTAGCTGAGATTGATCCATAATGGATTTATAATAAGCAGGCCTTGAAACCTTAATGTGCCCTCTTATTCCCGATGCTAACCCCCAACAATTATTGCATTATGCTTAGGTCTTGAGTAAATGGAATAGAGCGCTGTCTCAGCCAAAAATTTGCGTTATACAGTCAAAAGTCTAGAACTTTTATGGTGAGAGTCAGAAAATTCTTATTCCGTCTTTTCCCTTTTCGCGAAACGGATACTAGGTTTTTCTAATAAGGTCCTTAAAACTTGGACCATCTCACAATGTATAAGAGGATTCTTCCTGAGGATTTCATTAATGTCCTCACTAATTAAGGGTATTGCCATCGGATGACTGTGATGTATACCTTACCATGTCCTTTCCAGCATAACCGCTGATATACCTTATGGTTTCTACTTCATCCATCAATTTCCTGAAATCGATGGCCCCTTATTATTATTGAGGTCTCTTAACTTCTAAGAGACGAAGTACTTTTAAGTACATCCTAAAATGGGGCTCCTTGCCATATATGATTTTGTTTAGTTTATTCATCGTATTTGAAGCATGAGTAAAGCTCTTTCTCATGAGCAGGGACATGTGTTTTAAAACGAACATCATTCGGCTTCTCGAACCTTTTCATGAATTTTATCATAGCCTTTCTAACAGCTGCGTTAATTACCGTTTTGGAGATTAACTCTATTAACATTAAGGTTCACATTGGATGCAACATTAACATTTGTCGCATCCTCAGCATTGCGACTGTTGTTTGTCTTATCCGAGTTTCCATGCTCGAATCTTTGGTATTAAATACTATATTCAACAAGTGTTTAGGCAATCCATACCCAGTGTCTCCTTGAATGGTCAAAGGCTCACCATAAGGAGTTTTGATAACTACATACTTCTTATTACACCCACAATATGGACTTGGTCACACGACGACTAATCCATTACTATGACTATATCGAGTCCCTTATTATATAAATGGAAAACAAGGACAGCAGGAAAGAATGATTCCTAATGGATATAAAACATCCATCTAATATTGTTGAAGCAGTCTCTGAGGTACTATCGGTCAATTTTACTTTACATTTAACGCTTAGAGTTTTAGCAGGCAGATTTAATGATTTACAAAATCTATTGTCTACGAAAGACTTATCTGAACCTGAATCAAATAATACTCTAACATGAGCGTTATTGATATAGAAAGTACCTGTTGTGACCTTGTCATCCTGGATAGCCTCTTGAGTATCCATTTGAGAGTTTCCGGTTTTGGTCTTCTTAGCTTCGCCAGACTTCTTGGTTTTATTAGGGCAATTAGTTTTGATGTGCCCTATTTCATTGCAACCATGGCAGGTTGCGTCCTCCATCTTCTTGCAGTCCAAGGTCTTATGCCCCTTGGACTTGCAGATTCCACAAGGTGAAGGCTGAGATTCAAATCTGCATTTCCCGCGGTGGTATTTCCTACAGATTTTGCATTTGGTCTTTTCACCTGACCGCTGGTTGTTCTTCAGGTCCTTGCATTCATGGGTCTTGTGATCCATCTCCTTACAGTTGACACATCCCCTGGTCTGATCATAGAAACATTTTCCAAAGTGCTTCTTCTTGCAGGTTTTACATTCGGGTTTTGCCTCCTTTGGCTTGGACTGGTTATAGTTTGAACCGGTCTTACCCTTTTTATAACCCTTATTCGGGGTATTATCGTACTTTCGCTTATGATCCCTTAACGCTCGGTTCACGGCCTTGTTTACAGTTGTATCTAACATAGCCTGTAACTCGGCGCCCGTTAAATTCAGTCTTGTATCATCATTCTGATTAACTGGATGATTGTGAGCTTCAGAGGAGTCAACCATGGTGAAGCTTTGAAGGCTACAACCTAAGTAGATATAATTCGTTTAATCATATAGCGAATTGTCGAATTTGATGAATAAATAGCCATGGTGCAATTAAACCATATAGGCCAATAGATAGCATTTAATTTTTATTTGATTATGTTTTGCCTAAGTTTTTTAAATAAACCATCTTTGGCGTTTAAGCGGAATATAATCCTTCATATTTATTAGACAGGGGACATAAGTCACGACTGCCAATGTCATACTGACATCTTTTATATATAGCAGAAGGGCTTGTTCCAAAGGACTTATGATGGCTCAGAGGCCTTGCCACTAGGGAAATTTTAAAACATAATCGATGATTCCTTTGGATCGGAAAATCTCATAGTTCATTGTCTTGACAAGAAGTTATGAAATAAAACTATCTTTTTCATGTATTCATCTTTTACCCGTAGGTATACTGTAACACCCTACTTATTATTTTAAGGTTTTCGTATAGTCTACGGAATAAACATGTAATTATAATTACATGTACTTTGAAAAATACGGTTAATTTAAAACTTTTACAATTTAAAAGTTTACAACATAATGTAATTTAGTTCGTCATTTAAAAGTAACAACGAAAACGGTGTGCGGAAGCATGATTCTTGATTGTGTTCGGTTCTTTGTTGGGCTTGATTGTCATCCGGAGATCAAAGTTATACCTGCATTTCATAAACCATGAAATGATTAGTTATACCGGCTTAAAATGAGTTTAGAACAGGTCCGGATACGAAAACGGACAAGAAAAATGAATTTGCCAGCTTTGGGTTCTCCCGCGAGTCGCGACAGAGACACCCTAATCTCACGCGTGTCGCGACGTATTGTCGCGTGTCGCGACGTATTGTCGCGTGTCGCGACGTGTTTCTGGTCATCTGTCGTGTGGCGCGGCAGGTATGATTTTCCAGCGAGTTCAGATTTGTGTCCTGCATTTTCAGCAACGCTAAGTTTTACGGAATTAGCCATAACTTCTTCGTTATAGATCCGTTTTACGCGATTCTTTTTCCTACGCGTCCGTAATTTAATTCTCCATCTAATGGAGTTAAAATCTAACATCCGACATGATAAAATTTCAGACTTTTAACTCTTCGGCTTATCACCCTTTTTACCAACTTTTGACCCGTTCGTGACTTCATCTAACAAACTTGTTTGCGGTCCTTGTTTCTTTTGTAAACATATCATTATGATTATTTCCTATTGTACAAGGCTCAAATCATGGGTTATTACACATTCTAAACCCGCTTATGCTCAAATGCTTATTTTGACCCGTTAAGGACATTTATGTCCTTTTAAGCCTAATTTCGCTCACTTCTACTATGCCTCATAATCCCACTCGTTCATTTTGATTAGTTTTTCCACCACAACTATGAATGTGGTGGGTTTAATGTAATAGACCACCTATTCCGAGTTTTACTCCTTAGATATGCTATTTTACGACAATACGCATTTTAAGGCATTTAACCCTCGATAGTTTATGCCTACCATTTTCATACGCGTCTAAAGGTTACAAGATTATAATATCAGTTCCTAAACAACCTTTATGGGTTGTTTGCCCAATTTACCCTTCAAGGGCATTTTAGTCAACATTAGCCCCTCATTTACTACGAAAGGCTTTCGCTATATATTTGGTCATAAGGTATATTGTCCACAATTATATTTACACGTACCTAGTTCGGGTCAACTTATTGACCCGTTTCGATACCTTGCCTCTATAATATGCTAGTTCGTAGCATTTTAATCCATAGACTGTTATTATCCTGTAAGCATAAGACTTGACACATAGTTATTAGTCGTCATTGGTTAAATGGCATTACAAGTCACCCTTTGACCCGTTTGGTCTAAACGACCAAACATTTTGCATTGAATTTAGAATGGTATATATATACGTATATATATACCATCTCGTTATTTAACCCAATTCGGCTTACGCCGTAGGGTGTCTTATCACTTTTACTTATATTTGTCGACACACGACTAAATTACCATTTTATCCCTATCCTTATTATAAGTTACCCCATACGGTAACATTTCCAGATTCATTGTATGCTTGTCATTTACGGCTATATTACCATTTACCCATGTTTACCCTTCCTCATGGTTTTTACCAAATTTTGCATATGTTCCGACTCGTATCAATTGCGTTGGAAATCCATATTTCCCAATATTCTTTTTATCGAATTTAAAACTTATAGAATAACTAAATATTCTACAAAAGGTGTAAGTTTCACTTACCTTGCATCCGAATTACGCTTTTCTTTTTCTCACTTGCTTCGATCGACCCGCTTTCTCCCCAAGCTTCACCTAGCTTGTTAAGCGCCTACTATCATCCATCATTCACAAGGTTGTTAGATTAGTCATTCTAAATAATGACTTTCACACCTTATGAATCTTTGACTACTTTCTTATTGAACTAAATCATAAATCATGAGTTTAATTCTTATGTCAAGACCCACTTCTAATCAAGTATGAATTCTTAACAATTTCCCTTTTTGTTCAAGTAGTTCATTCATACTAGTTAGTATGGTGTTTATAAACACCAATACAACATCAATTTCATTAAATCATCCTAAACCCATTTTTCATAAGCTTTAACGCATAATTCTTTATAATAATCAAATCTGCGTTTTTACCCAACTTTTAGCATTTTAATCCTCACTTAGGCGTTTCATCAAACACCTAGCGGGTCAGATTTTTATATCATCAAAACCAAGTTTATGACTTGTAATTATCATCTAAATTAACTTCGATTAGACAATTCTACACAAGTCTTAACATCCATATTTCTGAAATTTACTCTTAAATTCAGATTATGCTAGAGCAAGATCATAATTCTAGGTTTTATCAAGTTTTCTTCAAGTTCATTAATCACCTACAATGGTGATTATGAACTCTATAATAAACATGAAATCTTTTAACAAGATTTCACCTAGGGTTCATCCCTAGACACCATATCCCTTCTAATTTCATTCATGCATGACATAATCAAGCTCAATTTCAGTTTTTTTCATAATTAACCTAGAACTTAAGATGAATCAAAATACTAGAATTTTGCATACCTTATGATCCCTTCAGTGAGGTGATCACGAATTTGTGCTTGAAATTCGATTTAGACTTGATTAGAGGCTCCAATTTGTGAGTTTTGTGAGGATCTTAGGGTTTGAAGAAACCCAGGTCGCCCCCTGCTTCTTTGTACGACCAGACATCCCCAAATGGGGTGTTTGGTTTTTTGTTTTAATTAAAATTAGCAACTTAAGTTTCAATTTTAACATCTTTGGCCCCTCCATTTTCCTTAGTTCATAATTTAAGTGTTTAACCCACTCATAAGACACTATCTGACTAGGTTAGAATTATTCCTAGTTAGCTTAGTAGGTTCGGGAAGTCGTAACCCGTTTTACTTTAAGTCCCGTTAAATCGGGCCTTTTATATATCCTATTTTTTTTTTGAAAGCTCTCATTCACTTTAAATAAATATTAGGATTATTTAAATTTATTCCTAATATTTGCCGGTTTACTTTTACCACTAATGGTACTTTCCCCGTCTTTAGTATTAACAGGGTTTAATTACCAAACCCGATTTCGGGGTGTTACATATACATCCCTTGGATGTTTTGATGTATTCATCAAGTTCAACGTTTATTAGTCATGATTCCTTTTGACCATTTATGCTAAAATAAGGGGTTTGGAAAAAATTTCCTAATATAAAGGTGACAAATGCGATTCTATCGCATCACTGTTGCCAGGAGTGTCATCATATTTATAATGTTACAAGGATTTGAATCCTTTGAATAAGTTCTACCATCTTGGCCTCGTCTGGAACGACATATAGGCTAGGTCGTACCTTTAAGATTCTTTTTAATATTTATACTGGCAGGGAAGGAAGGGTATTTATTTTATTCAGGATTTTTATCATAAATCCTTATTTATAAGTTAATAATAGCACAAATGGCCTAGTTGCGTAGACAAGTTTAATTTATAAGCCATGATTTCAGAGAATCGAGGCATTAAGGTTTTTAATAATAGCACAAATGGCTTAGTCACAAGGACAATTATAAATTATAAGTTATGATTTCAGAGAATCAAAGCATGAAGGTATATCAGCACAACAGGCCTAGTCACAAGGACATTTATAAATTATAAGCTATGATTTCAGAGAATCAAAGCATTTAGGTTTGAACATAGTTCATTACCTTTCTCGGACAGGGAGTCATCGCTACCACTGTCTTTTGGCCCATGTAGAAAGGAGCAAGGCCCGTAGGCACTATATTACCAATGTATGGTCAAAATATGATCATCCTAATTGATGATTTAAACCCATGATTCAGAGATCATTAAATTGGGTGAGGAATCTTTTGAAGAATCCTATATAAAAATGACGTGTGTGATTTTAATGAATCACGTCCGCCAGGAGCGTTAACACGTTTTCAGATGTTAACAGGGATTCGAATCTTTTAAACAGGTCTTACCATCTTGGCCAGGTCTTTATAATGACACTCAGGCTAGGTTTCACTTTTAAGATTCTTTTAATATTTAACGCAGAGCAAACCTAAATTGAAATGTTAACCAGGATCTGAATCTAATTGTGGAACTACCGTCTTGGCCTTGTCTTAATGTGACACATGGCTAGGTCTTGTCCTTTTTAGATTTTGCCATTTTATTATAATGGTAGATCTTATAATATAGGGATGATATTTCAAAAATAATCGTTCCTTTAAAATTCAAACAAGTATATGGTTGCCCTAAACGGGACTTCTACTGAAAAGGACTCGCCCATGCAAGGGCTAATCAGAAAAATAACAAAGGAACCAAATAAGGACAAAATAAAACGAATTTGAATTTGTCCTATGTTCTCGTCTAGACTCAAGAATGTGCAACTGTGTAACTGAGATTAAACACAAAAGGCTAGTGTTTAATTCACTCAGTGTTGGCTCTGATACCAACATGTCACACCCCAAATTTCCACGTATTAGCGGTGGGCCTGGTAGGGGAGTATCGTGACGTGGTTGGTAACATAATAGTCAAACAACACAATATATAAATGCACAGCGGAAGCAAAAGATAAATATATTACAATCCGAAATAGTGTAACATCAAAGTATTACAACGAAAGTAAAGGATCCACAGGCGGATCGAAAATAAAAATATAACACTGTTCAACAGCCTTTAGGCATCCAAGCTTGCGAGACTCTTTATTGATGCTAGGAGTAGCCAGCCTATTCCGATTAGTACCTGCACTTAGCCTTTTTGGAAAAATACGTCAGTTTACACTGGTAAATACAATCAACCGACTCATTTTGAAAATGGTTTAAAATGATTGATTTGAATGCACATGGCACAAATAATATTTTATAACTTGGGATAATTATTTGAATATAATGCTTGTAAAGGATTTACATGTTTCTTATGCGTTCAGTAGCCCGGATCGAGCCGGGTTAAAGATCAATAGACACACCACATTAATTATATGAAACACCGACGGGCGTACGCCTACGCCCCATGCTTAGGTCGTGGCCATTTCGTAAAATGATGCCAGGGATATCCGGGACACGGTCATTAACCCCCCAAAGGCTTTAAGCAAACAAAACAATTTAAACGAGACATCTCAATACTTTAACCATCATACAATTAAAGATTCAATGCCCGACCAAGCGGTATTTTATATACCGTACCCCAAGCCCGTATAGGGAAAATAAGTTAAAAGTATTTACCTGAGCTAAATATAAATTCAATCCCAGCCGTATCCAATCGGCAAGTACAGATAGCTTTTACTGGGCTCCTAAATCTGGAACGAAGGTTTTTTAATAACCAATTAGAATCCTAACGGGTCTTTAATTAAGCCTTGACTTAGACCGGTTAGTTTTCAAGAGAAAGATACAGTTCAAACGCATGATTAAGCGAAGACCGGAATAGAATGCGATTTAGACCCGACAAGTTTGAAGACTTGCTTAATATGGGTATATTATACACATTCTGGAATTTGAGATAAAACTGATAAGGTTCGACCCGTTTCGGCTAATTTATGTAAACTAGTTACATAAACCGAACCGAACGCGCATGAAGCGTAACGGGTAACCATAATAGTCCTAAACAGGTTTCCTAAGTTAACATGCCTTAAATATGTTGTGATATCAGTAGGATACCTTCCATTATGCCCAAAACGAGTTTAACCTCTTATTAAGCCCCGTAGGGGTATTTTGGTCATTTTAAAGATTATGAAAGGGATTAATTAAGCTTCTGTGATCCAGGTCTGAATAAATCAGAAAAATAGTTTATTTTAACAGGTTACCTCAGTTGGTAATAAGTCTTATGTGACAAAATGGTTTTAAAATCAAACTATGCGTTTAATACGCGTATAAAGCCGTTTTAAGCGATGTACGGGTTAAAATAGGATTCTGAGTTTTCTGATTAGTTAAACAGGTTCAAAACACTTCATTTATTATTTAAAATCAGTAGCAATTGGATTGGAATTAAAAGGACTTGTAAAACTCGTTTTATGGCCTAAAAGGGTATATTCGGTATTTACCGAATCAAGGCGGTAATCCTAGCTTATGATCAGTTTAAAAATAATTAAAAATCTTCAAAAATCCCAAAATATTATATTACATCAGTGGTTAAAAGGTTTGGTGTCAAAAATTGAGTTTAGATAGGCTTTACGCTAATGACGCCGTTTAATTACTAAGAAGCGTTCTAATTACGTCATTGAGCATAACTCCTAATCTATACGTCCAACTGATGTGAAACTTTATATACATGTTTAATAATCAGTAACTAAGATTATTGTACTTTCATATTTCTAAAATTCTCGTTTTATGGTCATAAGGGCATTATGGTCACTATTTAAGCAATTAACGGAAACGTCGGACAATCGAGGGTTCAAGTGGTATAAACGCAGAGGGTTATACCAACATGTAACTAGGTCCTAATGGAACTTTAAGGCATGTCTAAACCTATCAAAACCGGGTCAGAACTGAAGTCAAAGCAGAAAGTCAAACTATGCGCCTTTCGGTTCCGAATCGATCTTTAAACAGAAAGTTGTCGAATCAAACAGGCTTAGACCAGTTCTTATACTTATCATCAGGTTATATGAATGAAAAAATAGGTTACACGCCTTTTACATTGTTAATTATGCGTTAAACAAAAGATTACAATTCAGTTGACTTTTTCTAACCATCTTTGACTCGACAAACGACCTAGTTAGGATGGGAATCAGTGAGTGCCCTCTTAGGGGTTTATTACCCATATAATCACCTACTTAAAGGTACTTTTAATTCGAGATATGACTGAGCCATTATTAATTAATCTCGAAGTCAACCGTTAATTACGACGGTTTGACTTTTAAGCTAAATACTAAGCAAAACTTAATTAGAGAAGGTTAAGCATACTTACAAGTGTCTAATGGATGATTAGGAAGGCTTGGGTCTGCTCTTGTGCTTCTCAATTGCTCAGAAGATGAATGGTGAATGTTGCAAAACATTTGAGCTTTATATAGTGGATGTAATGGATTGTAAACATGACAAATCACTCTACCAATGTTCATTGATCATCAACAGGTGTCCTAGGGGCTATAAAGCATGTAGGGGGCGCGCACAAATGCAGAAAATATCAACCAAAGTCGGTTAACAGCCCAAAACAGCCATCTGTCCATCTTTCTGTCACTGGGCATCGCTTGCGCACCGTAAGGGTTGACCCTTGCGGTGCGTAAGCCCTTGGCAGAAGGTGAAAACTTTTGTTTGTTCAAGCTTTGAAAGGGCAAGTGTTATAAAACGAATTTTGGACTTCTAATTTACAGTATGGGACCTCAAGAAACGTGCATTGAACAGTTTAAATCACTTTTATGATGTACAATTTCTCTTGAACTTTATTGAAAGTCATAAACGAAGGCTGTCATGCTTTTTCTTCGTAGGATTTCCATTCTTGCAACTTTAAATCACTTGTTGTGAATATTTACCGGATTCGAGTGTACCAGATGTTTGTAATAACTCTTAGGGCCTTGGGATTTGTAATGAGGTCGTTCAGAGGTATAAATCAACATGACGACACTTTCAAATCCTGCCATACATCTTTAACTATATCCGGGTTTCTAACATTTTTTACTTTTATGACACGTGTCGTTATTTTATTACACACAAATTTTCAAGGTGTTACAATAGACACACCACATTATTTATTTAGGCACTGACGGGTGTACGCCTACACCCCGTGCTTAGGTCGTGGCCATCTCGTAAGATGATGCCAAGGATATCCGGGACATGGCCATTAACCCCCCAAAGGCTTTAAGCAAACAAAACATTTCAAAACGGAGCATATCAATGGTTTAACCTCTATTCGATTAAAGATTCAATGCCCGACCAAGCGGTATTTTATATACCATACCCCAAGCCCGTATAAGGGAAAATAAGTTAAAAGTATTTACCTTTGCAGGTATCAATCACAAATAGCAAGTGCGTGTAGCTTTTACCGAGTCTCCTATTCTGGAACGAAGGTTTATAATAACCTATTAGAATCCTAACGGGTCTTTAATTATGCCTAAACTTAGACCGGTTAGTTTTAAGGAAAAATACGGTTCAAACGCACGATTAAGCGAAGACCGGGATAGAATGTGATTTAGACCCGACATGTTTGAAGACTTGTATAATATGGGTAAACTAAACACATTCTGGATTTTGAGATAAAAACGATAAGGTTCGACCCGTTTCGGCTAATTTATGCAAACTAGTTACATAAACCGAACCGAACGCGAATAACGCATAACGGGTAACCGAATGAGTCACGAACAGGTTTCCTAAGTTAATATGCTTTAAATATGTTTTGATATCAGTAGGATACCTTCCATTATGCCCAAAACGAGTTTAACCTTAATTTAAGCCCCGTAGGGGTATTTTGGTCATTTTAAAGATTATAAAAGAGATTAAATGAAATTATGAGATTTGGATCTGAATAAATCAGTAAAATAACTTAATTTATCAGGTTATATCAGTTGGTGATAAGTCTTATATGACAAAAATGGTTTTAAACCCATACTAGGTGTTTAATACGCATAAAAAGCCATTTTAAGCGATTTCCGGGTTATACAGGAAATCTGAGTTTTCTGGTCAGGTTATAAAGTTCAAAATACTTCATTTATTATATAAAATCAGTAGCAATTGGATTGGTGTCAAAATATTATGTAAAACTCATTTTATGAACAAAAGGGGTATAATCGGTATTTACCGAATCAACGCCATGACCTTAGGTTATGAGCAGCTTAAAAATAATTAAAAATCATTAAAAATCCCAAAATATTATCTTACATCAGTGGGTAAAAGGTTTGGTGCCAAAAATTGGGTTTAGATAGGCTTTATGCTAATTGCGCCGTTTTATTAACAAAAAGCTTTTTAATTGCGCTATTTAGCATAACTCCTATTCTAGACCTCCAACTGATGTGAAAATTTAGGGACATGTTTATAAATTAGTAACAAAGATTTTTGTCCTCTCACATTTCCAAAATTCTCGTTTTATAGTCAAAAGGGCATTATGGTCAACATTAAGCAATTAACGGAAACATGTAAACGAATCGAACAATCAACAAACCAACCACAGAGGGTTATACTATCATGTAACCTGGTCCTAAGGAAGCTCTAAGGCATTTCCAAATTATACTAAATCGGGTCAGAACTGAAGTCAAAGCAAAAGTCAAAGTTTTGCGACTTTCGGTTCTGAACCGGGTCTAAACAGAAAATTGTCGGGTCGAACATGCTTAGACATGTTCTTACATTTATTACTAAGTTATATGAGTGGTAAAATAGGTTACATGCCTTCTACATTGCTAATTACATGTTAATTCGCAAATTAAGTTTCTGTTGACTTTTTATAAACAACTTTGACCCGACAAATGACTAAGTTAGGACGGGAATCAGAGGGTGCCCTTTTAAGGGTTTAATGCCCACATAATTACCAACTTATAACTACCTTTAATTTGACTAAACACTGAACCATTAGTGATTAATCGATAAGTCAAACCTTAATTACGACGGTTTGACTTTTAAGCTAATAACTAAGCAAAACTCAATCAAGGAAGGTCAAGGATACTTACCAAGGTCTAATGCACGATTAGAGATGCTTGGGGACTGTTCTTATGCTCCAGGAAGTTCCACAAATGCAGATGGAAATCATGATCAAAATGTTGCAACATTTTATAGTGAATTTGAGGGCTTGTGATCATGACAAATCATGCTACAACTGATCATGGATCATCCACAAGTGTCCCTAGGGCCTAGGAACTATTAGGGGTCGCCCATGGAAGTGAAAATATCTTTTTAAGTCGGCTACAACGTTTATAACAGCAGCTGCCCAAATTACTGTCGCTGGCAAAGCCTTACGGACCGTAAGGGGGTCCTTTACGGTCCGTAAGACCTTTACAGCAGGCAAAAATCTTGCCCTTTCAAGCTTTGAACAGGCACTTAGGAAACACGAATTTGGACCATGAATTATCAGTATGGAGCCTTTATATCATGCTTGAATAGTTAAGTCCACCCTACCATGTTGCAATGTTGTCTTGGACTTTAAAGAAAAGCCATAAACGAAGGTTTATCGTGCATATCCTCATAGGATCCCACTCTTGCAAACATGAATCAATTATTACTAGTAATTATTGGATTTAATGTAAATCAGATGTTTGTAATATATATTAGGGTCTTAGGATTTATAACGTGGTCGTTCAGAGGTATAAATAAACATGACGACACTTTTAAATCCTGCCATACATCTTTAACTAGATCCGGGTTTATATCACTTTTGTCTTACATGACACGTGTCGTTATTTCATTGATCACAAATTTTCGAGGTGTTACCTCCTCACCCCCTTAAAAGAAATCTCGACCTTGAGATTTACTGAAATAAATGAGGGTAATTTTCTTTCATTGTGGACTCAACCTCCCATGTGTATTCGGGACCTCTACGGGCATCCCATTTAACCTTTACGATCGGTACATGCTTCCTTCGAAGCTTCTTAACCTGTCGATCCTCGATCGACATAGGTTTTTCAACAAACTTCAAGCTCTCTTCTATGTGCACATCTGTATGTGGTATGACTAGTGATTCATCAGCGAAACACTTCTTCAGATTGCAGATGTGGAATACATTCTTCAGGTAATTTTAACTTATAAGCAACTGATCTGACACATTCGATGACCTCGAATGGTCATATGTATCTCGGGCTTAACTTACCTTTCTTACCAAATTGCATCACTCCCTTCCAGGGTGATACTTTAAGCAACACTTTGTCACCTACCTCGAATTTCAGAGGTTTACGCTTTAAATCTGCGTAGCTTTTCTGCCTATCCCTGGCAGCTTTCAGGCGGTCACGAATCTGGACAATCTTGTCCGTCGTTTCAAAGACTATTTTCGGTCCTGTCAGTTGGACATCTCCAACTTCCGCCCAACAAACGGGCGTTCTGCACTTTCTACCGTACAAGGCCTCGAAAGGCGCAGCCTTGATGCTCGTATGATAGCTATTGTTATACGAGAACTCGATTAATGGCAGGTGGTTATCCCAACTATCACCTAAGTCAATCACACATGCACGAAGCATGTCTTCCAAAGTTTGGATTGTACGCTCACTATGTCCGTCCGTCTGAGGATGGTAGGCCGTACTGAAATTTAAGCGCGTGCCCAAAGATTGTTGGAAACTTTTCCAAAAATGAGATGTGTATCTAGTATCCCTTTCGGAGATAATAGACACTGGTACGCCATGTAGAGATACAATCTTATCCACGTATAATTGGGCTAACATGTCGGAGCTATAGGTATCCTTAATGGGTAGGAAATGTGCTGACTTAGTCAGTCTATCTACTATCACCCATATAGTATCATTTCCTTTCCTTGTCTTCGGCAACTTGGAGATGAAATCCATTGTCACCATTTCCCACTTCCACGTGGGAAGTTCAGGCTGTTGTAGCAAACCTGACGGCTTTTGATGTTCTGCTTTGACTTGCGCACACATCAAACATTTAGCTACATAGGCAACTACAGACTTCTTCAAGCCTATCCACCAATAGTTTGCCTTTAGATCCTGGTACATCTTATCAGCTCCAGGATGAGCGGAGTATTTAGAACTGTGGGCTTCCTGGAGGATAACATCTCGAAGTCCCCCATAAATTGGAACCCATATTCGTCCATTTAACCTCAAAATTCCGTCCTTGCCATAGGATAACTGTTCTTCAGTTACTCCTAGCTTTTCATTAGGATAGTTAGCTTCCAACACAGCTTCCTTCTGTGCAGCTAACAACCTTTCGTTCAAACCATTCTTTATCTCAATGCTCTTGGCATTGATTCGTATAGGCTTCACCCTTTCCTTTCTACTCAAGGCATCGGCGACTACATTCGCCTTGCAAGGATGGTATCTTATCTCACAATCATAGTCATTCAAAGATTCCATCCAACGTCGGTGCCTCATGTTCAAATCCTTTTGGTTAAACAGGTGCTGGAGGCTCTTGTGATCAGAATAAATCACACACTTGATACCATATAAATAGTGCCTCCATAGCTTCAGTGCAAATACAACGGCACCCAACTCCAAGTCATGGGTGGTGTAATTCTTTTCATGCACCTTTAACTGGCGTGAAGCATAGGCAATAACCTTGCCTTTCTGCATAAGCACACACCCCATGCCAGTGTGTGATGCGTCGCAGTAAACCACGAATTCTTCGGTACCTTCAGGCAATGTCAGTACAGGTGCGTTGCTCAACTTCTGCTTCAAAATATCGAAAGATTCTTGCTGCTTGGGTCTCTAGTTGAACTTAATATCTTTCCTAGTCAAGGAAGTTAGGGGTGCAGCGATCCTTGAAAATTTTCAATAAAGCGCCTGTAGTATCCTGCCAATCCCAAGAAACTGCGAATTTCTGTGGGCGTCTTCGGCTCTTGCCAATTCATGACAGCTTCAACCTTAGCGGGATCTACTTGGATTCCGCGTTCACTAACCACATGTCCAAGAAATTGGACTTCACGAAGCCAAAATTCACACTTAGAGAATTTGGCGTAGAGCTTCTCCTGCTGAAGTAGTGAAAGAATACATCGAAGATGTTTCTCATGGTCGGCCTAATTCTTTGAATAAATTAGAATGTCGTCAATGAAGACGATAACAAATTTGTCCAAGTATGGTTTGCAGACACGGTTCATGAGATCCATGAATGCCGCTGGTGCATTGGTGAGCCCAAAAGGCATCACTAGGAACTCGTAATGACCGTAACGAGTCCTAAATGCAGTCTTGTGTACGTCTTCATCTCTAACCTTCAGTTGGTGATAGCCTAACCTTAAGTCAATCTTAGAGAAGTAACTTGCCCCTTGAAGCTGATCGAACAGATCGTCGATCCTGGGCAACGGGTACCTATTCTTGATAGTGACCTTATTAAGCTCACGGTAATCGATGCACAGATGCATCGATCCATCCTTCTTCTTGACAAATAAGATTGGTGCTCCCCAAGGAGACGAACTAGGTCTAATGAAACCCTTGGCTAGCAATTCATCTAGTTGTGTTCTCAATTCCTTCATCTCTGTTGGTGCCAACCTATAAGGCGCCCTTGCTACTGGTGCTGCTCCAGGGATGATGTCAATTCTGAATTCCACTTGCCTATTTGGTGGCAAACCAGGTAGTTCTTCAGGAAAAACTTCAGGGTATTCAGAAATAACAGGGATATCCTCAATCTTAGGCTTCGGTTCATCAACAGTCACTTGTGCCATGTAGATGACACAACCCTTCTTCAAACACCTAGAGGCCTTGAGCATAGTCACTTGCTCAGGCAGTCCATACTGGGTATCTCCCTAAATGGTAAGTGATTCGCCAGACGGAGTCTTGATCACCACTTGCTTCTTATTGCAGACAATCTGGGCTTGGTTATGAGATAACCAGTCCATACCCAAAACTATGTCGAAACCGGCTATCTTCAAAGGTAGTAGGGACAAAGGAAAAGAGTGGTTCTTAATGGATATGAAACATCCATCTAATATGGTTGAGGCGGTTTCTAAGGTGCCATCTGCTAACTCCACCTCATACTTCACACTTAGGGTTTTAACAGGTAAATTCAGTAACTCACAAAACTTATTATCAACAAATGATTTATCAGCTCCTGAATCAAATAACACTCTTGCATAAACATCATTTATAAGGAAGGTACCTGTGATCACATTGTCGTCCTGCACAGCTTCCTTTGCATCCATCCTGAAGACCCTAGAATTGGTCTTCTTTCCTTCATCAGCTTTCTTTGCATATTTTGGGCAATTTGTCTTAATGTGCCCTTTTTCGTTACAACTGTAGCACGTTGCGTCCTTCAGTTTCTTGCACTCTAGGGTCTTATGTTCCGAAGATTTGTAAATCCCACATGGCCTCGGCTGAGACTGGGATTTCGACTCAAGTCTGCACCTCCCAAAGTGGTGCTTCTGACAAATCTTACACTTGGGCTTATCTCCAGATTGATGCCCATCCTTCTTAGAACCAGACCCCTTCTTGTGGTCATTGTTTCCCCTGTGCTTCTTATCTGGCCATCGTGAATTGTCATCTTCACGCTTCCTCTTCTCGGCAGCTGTGTTCCTCAGCGATCTCTGTCTGACCGCGTCCAGTGTGAGGGACAAAGATATATCAGCTACAGATCTGAAAGTAGCTGGCCGAGAGGCTTTTACACTTGCCTTTATCTCTGGGGCTAAACCCCCAATGAAACGAGCTATTCTTTTGGGTTCCGGGGTCACCAGATAAGGAACCAACCTTGACATTGTATTAAAGCTCGTAAGGTAAGCTTGGCAATCCAGATTTTTCATTACCAATGACAGAAAATCCGACTCAATCTTTTCAACCTCATGCTGAGGACAGTAGTTTTCCCTGATCAAAGACACAAACTGTTCCCAAGTCATATTGTACAATGGGATTTTACCTGTAGCTTGGATCGAAGACCTCCACCAAGCTAATGCTTCACCTTTGAACGACTGGGATACAAACTTTACCACATCCTTATCAGCGCACCCGCTGATATCAACTACGGTGTCCATCTCATCCAACCATGTCATGCAGTCTATAGCCCCTTTTTCCCCAGTGAAATCCCTGGGTTTGCATGAAACAAAGTATTTGTAGGAGCAACCCTTATCACGGGGTCCTTGATTCAGCACGATCCTTTGAGATGGGACACTTTGCTGATTTGAAGAGTGACGATCGTCATCACCTTTCTTTGGTTCTTCCTTCTTGGAGGGTGGCTTGCTGTGAGCCTCCGAATGAGTCTTAGGCTTGGAATGGGGTACTGATTGGGCTCTGCTTCGAGTACCGCTTGACTCACTATACTGCCTATCCAAGGCTTTTGTAACCGCATTGTCAATTAATGCTTGGAGTTTAGCACCAGTCACATTGAACTTGGTGGCGTCATTATTCTCCCTTGGCCGATTGTTGATTTCATCCGAGTCCGCCATGTATCTTGAACTGTTACATAAGATATCGACAATAATTTATTTGGGAGTTTATTATGGAATTGTCTTTTATGGCAATTCATTAACCATGGTAACACCTGCCATATTTGGTTAATTAGTTAATCATATTTATTTAGGATTTTTATTATAATTTATCCTAATTATAAAACAATAACAGTTTTATTAGTAGCACAAAAGGCCAAGTCACAAGGACATTTTTCAATTATAAGCCATGATTTCAGAGAATCAAGGCATGAAGGTTTGAACATAGTTCATTACCTTTTTCCGACAGGGAGTCGTAGACTGCTACTCTCTTTTGTCTTATATGACAATGAGTATGGCTCGTAGGCACTATATTACCAATGTATGGTCAAAATATGATCATCTTAATTGATGATTTAAACCCATGATTTATAGATCATTAAGTTAGGTTAGGAATCTTTTGAAGAATCCTTATATAAGAATGACGTGTGTGATTTTTAACGAATCACGTCTGCCAGGAGCGTTAACATGTTTTCAGATGTTAACAGGGATCCGAATCTTTTAAACAGGTCTTACCATCTTGGCCAAGTCTTATAATGACATGCAGGCTAGGTTATACCTTTAAGATTCTTAGTTAATATTTAAATAGGCAGATATATTTTAAAAGGAATGATTTTGATTCATTTATTTCTTATATTTATGCATACAATGACAAAAGTGAAATTTATAAACTTAATATTCCATTAATTATTACAAGGAGTACACATTGCCCTAAACGGGACTTTTAATAGACAAATTACCCACGCAGGGGTTAAACTGAAATACAAGTCCACGCAGGGACCAAGTACTAAAACAAATGTCCACGCAGGGACTAAAAAAACAAAGATAAATTGCCCTAAACGGGACTTTTAATAGACAAATTACCCACGCAGGGGTTAAACTGAAATACAAGTCCACGCAGGGACTAAAAAAAACAAAGATAAATATCCACGCAAGGACTTGATTAAAATTGGAGATACAAGAATACATATAGGGATTTTAATGATCCCTCTTCTTCTTCCCCTTTAACAAGCTCGCTAGGCCCTTAAGGAATCCCCTGTTGTTCCTGCGTTCTTCTTGGAATTCATGTTCCACCCGACTTAGTCTTTGGAGGATTTCCTCCTGTTCCGGTGGGGAAAATCGTGGGGGCTGCGACTGCTGTCGAATCGGAGGCCGAGCAGGTACTTGATACCCATGAACTGGATATCCCACTCCCCAAGGAGCTCCATACGGTCCTTCCGGATGAAGGGCGTTGTAGTTGGCCGCTACCAGGTACGGGTCGGCTTCAGCATAGTTATAATGAGTGTGAGCCGGCTGCTCAAACAGATTGTACGTCGTTGAACCAGCGTATGCAGGAATAGGGTTATCAAAACCCAATGGTGGCGGTTGTGGTGCAACTGGTGCAGAATTCACCTCAGGAATTGGGTTTGAAGGCCCACCCATTTGCGGGTCTTCATGCAGTGGCGGATAGTGACTGCCACTGGAGTGTCGAGGGGTGCTAAAGTGGAAATCCCCTCCTCGCGCGGATATTCTTGCGCCTGTTCTCCTACGCCTTGGTGGTTCTGGAGGTGCTTGATAAACTGACGGCGGTGGAGGCGGTGGCGTGACTGCCACGAAACGTGAATCCTCAGAGGGATCCTGCTGCTGCTACTGCTGGTGAGGCGATGAATGGTGAGAAGGTGTGAAGTACCATTCATGCTGGTTAAACCTTGCTTGGTAACTGTCTGGACCACCGTAGGGTGATCCGTGGAAGGAAGATCCATCAGAGATCTCGATGGGATGGTTGGGGGTACCGCTTGCAGGTTCGACGGGATCCGTGTCCTCATCTATGTCCATTGCATTGTCTCCTGAGAAGTGGTCTTCAGGTCCTAGTGGGTTAAAACCCACTGGTTCTTGGATATAGTTTGCCGGGTTGAACCGGCCCAGAAAGACAGGAGTAGGGTCGCCAAAGGAACGGTGCGAGGCGGATCGGTGCAATGGTAGGAAGGAATGGCGGGAGTCTTCGGGCCCGTTTTCCGAATGCGGCCCAAAGGAATGGCGGTAGGGAGGCGTTGAGCTGTGCGAGACAGACCGTCTAGCGGGCTCCAAATGGTTCCTCCAGTTTCCCTGCGGATCGGCACTCATAGTGGTAGAAGGAGCTCGCCGGTGTGAAGGCCCGGCCTCGTGATCGTTGGGGGCGGTGATTGGCCCCTTACCTCTTCCTCGGAATCTTGGCGGCATTGTTAAACCTGTCAACATAAACAAAGATAACAACAAGAATATATATAAAACAAAGTTAAAATTAAAAACAAATTTGGATTTGTCCTAAGTTCTTTGTCTAGACTCGAAAATTTAGGAATGTGCAATTGTGCCATTGAGATTAAACACAAAAGGCTAGTGTTTAATTCACTCAATGTTGGCTCTGATACCAACCTGTCACACCCCGATATTTCCACGTTTGACCGGTGGGCCCGGTGGGGGAGTATCGTGACGTCGTTGGTAACATCATAGTCAAACAACACAATATTTAAATGCACAGCGGAAGCAAAAGATAGATATATTTCAACCGAATATAATTGTAATATCAAGTATCACAAACAGTTGAAAATAATCCACAGGTGGATCAAAAATAAATAGGAAACATTGTTCAACAGTTTTGACATCCAAGCTTGAGAGACTTATTGTGGACGCTAGGAGAAAGCCAGCCTAGTTCGCGTAGTACCTGCACTTACCCTTTCTGGAAAATACGTCAGTTTACACTGGTAAATACAATTAACTGACTCATTTAGAAAAGGTTTAATAAAATTGATTTGAATGCTCGTGGCACAAACTTTTTCTAACTTGGGATAATTATTTGAATATAATCTTGTAAAAGAATTACATGTTCCTTATGCGTTCAGTAGCCCGATCCGTAGACCGGGTTAAAGATCAATAGACACACCACATTATTTATTTAGGCACTGACGGGTGTATGCCTACACCCCGTGCTTAGGTCGTGGCCATCTCGTAAGATGATGCCAAGGATATCCGGGACATGGTCATTAACCCCCCAAAGGCTTTAAGCAAACAAAACATTTCAAAACGGAGCATATCAATGGTTTAACCTCTATTCGATTAAAGATTCAATGCCCGACCAAGCGGTATTTTATATACCATACCCCAAGCCCGTATAAGGGAAAATAAGTTAAAAGTATTTACCTTTGCAGGTATCAATCACAAATAGCAAGTGCGTGTAGCTTTTACCAAGTCTCCTATTCTGGAACGAAGGTTTATAATAACCTATTAGAATCCTAACGGGTCTTTAATTATGCCTAAACTTAGACCGGTTAGTTTTAAGGAAAAATACGGTTCAAACGCACGATTAAACGAAGACCGGGATAGAATGTGATTTAGACCCGACATGTTTGAAGACTTGTATAATATGGGTAAACTAAACACATTCTGGATTTTGAGATAAAAACGATAAGGTTCGACCCGTTTCGGCTAATTTATGCAAACTAGTTACATAAACCGAACCGAACGCGAATAACGCATAACGGGTAACCGAATGAGTCACGAACAGGTTTCCTAAGTTAATATGCTTTAAATATGTTTTGATATCAGTAGGATACCTTCCATTATGCCCAAAACGAGTTTAACCTTAATTTAAGCCCCGTAGGGGTATTTTGGTCATTTTAAAGATTATAAAAGAGATTAAATGAAATTCTGAGATTTGGGTCTGAATAAATCAGTAAAATAACTTAATTTATCAGGTTATATCAGTTGGTGATAAGTCTTATATGACAAAAATGGTTTTAAACCCATACTAGGTGTTTAATACGCATAAAAAGCCATTTTAAGCGATTTCCGGGTTATACAGGAAATCTGAGTTTTCTGGTCAGGTTATAAAGTTCAAAATACTTCATTTATTATATAAAATCAGTAGCAATTGGATTGGTGTCAAAATATTATGTAAAACTCATTTTATGAACAAAAAGGGTATAATCGGTATTTACCGAATCAACGCCATGACCTTAGGTTATGAGCAGCTTAAAAATAATTAAAAATCTTTAAAAATCCCAAAATATTATCTTACATCAGTGGGTAAAAGGTTTGGTGCCAAAAATTGGGTTTAGATAGGCTTTATGCTAATTGCGCCGTTTTATTAACAAAAAGCTTTTTAATTGCGCTATTTAGCATAACTCCTATTCTAGACCTCCAACTGATGTGAAAATTTAGGGACATGTTTATAAATTAGTAACAAAGATTTTTGTCCTCTCACATTTCCAAAATTCTCGTTTTATAGTCAAAAGGGCATTATGGTCAACATTAAGCAATTAACGGAAACATGTAAACGAATCGAACAATCAACAAACCAACCACAGAGGGTTATACTATCATGTAACCTGGTCCTAAGGAAGCTCTAAGGCATTTCCAAATTATACTAAATCGGGTCAGAACTGAAGTCAAAGCAAAAGTCAAAGTTTTGCGACTTTCGGTTCCGAACCGGGTCTAAACAGAAAATTGTCGGGTCGAACATGCTTAGACATGTTCTTACATTTATTACTAAGTTATATGAGTGGTAAAATAGGTTACATGCCTTCTACATTGCTAATTACATGTTAATTCGCAAATTAAGTTTCTGTTGACTTTTTATAAACAACTTTGACCTGACAAATGACTAAGTTAGGACGGGAATCAGAGGGTGCCCTTTTAAGGGTTTAATGCCCACATAATTACCAACTTATAACTACCTTTAATTTGGCTAAACACTGAACCATTAGTGATTAATTGATAAGTCAAACCTTAATTACGACGGTTTTACTTTTAAGCTAATAACTAAGCAAAACTCAATCAAGGAAGGTCAAGGATACTTACCATGGTCTAATGCACGATTAGAGATGCTTGGGGACTGATCTTATGGTCCAGGAAGTTCCACAAATGCAGATGGAAAGCATGATCAAAATGTTGCAACATGAGGGCCTTTTTATAGTGAATTTGAGGGCTTGTGATCATGACAAATCATGCTACAACTGATCATGGATCATCCACAAGTGTCCCTAGGGCCTAGGAACTATTAGGGGTCGCCCATGGAAGTGAAAATATCTTTTTAAGTCAGTTACAACGTTTATAACAGCAGCTGCCCAAATTACTGTCGCTGGCAAAGCCTTACGGACCGTAAGGGGGTCCTTTACGGTCCGTAAGACCTTTACAGCAGGCAAAAATCTTGCCCTTTCAAGCTTTGAACAGGCACTTAGGAAACACGAATTTGGATCATGAATTATCAGTATGGGGCCTTTATATCATGCTTGAATAGTTAAGTCCACCCTACCATGTTGCAATGTTGTCTTGGACTTTAAAGAAAAGCCATAAACGAAGGTTTATCGTGCATATCCTCATAGGATCCCACTCTTGCAAACATGAATCAATTATTACTAGTAATTACCGGATTGAATGTAAATCAGATGTTTGTAATATATATTAGGGTCTTGGGATTCATAGCGTGGTCGTTCAGAGGTATAAATAAACATGACGACACTTTTAAATCCTGCCATACATCTTTAACTAGATCTGGGTTTATATCACTTTTGTCTAACATGACACGTGTCGTTATTTCATTGATCACAAATTTTCGAGGTGTTACAATGATTGACTAGGTGTCCAAGAAATTGTACATGTTCTAACCAAAACTCGCACTTTGAAAACTTAGCATAGAGCTTTTCCTTTCTTAATAGACTTAAAAGTGCGTGCAAATGCTTTGCATGATTTTCTTTACTCTTAGAGTAAATGAGAATATCATCTATGAAAACAATTATGAATTTATCCAAATATGGCTTACATATTCGGTTCATCATGTCCATAAATGCAGCTGGGGCATTGGTTAAATCAAATGGCATGACAATAAATTCATAATGACCATACCTTGTTCTGAAAGCGGTTTTAGGAATGTCTTCTTCCTGTACCTTTAATTGATGATATCCTGACCTTAAATCGATTTTAGAGAAAAATCGAGCTCCTTGTAATTGATCAAACAGATCATCGATTCTCGGTAATGGGTACCGATTCTTAATCGTGACCTTGTTTAATTCACGGTAATCAATGCACATACGCATTGATCTGTCCTTCTTTTTAACAAACAGTATCAGCGCTCCCCATGGCGACGAACTTGGTTGTATGAATCCTTTCTCCAACAATTCATCTAATTGTTTCTTCAGCTCCTGCATTTCGGCGGGTGCCAAACGATAAGGTGCTTTGGCAATTGGTGTTGTTCCTGGTATTAAATGGATTCTGAATTCAACTTCTCTATCTGGAGGTTGCCCTGGCAATTCTTCTGGAAATAAATCTGAAAACTGAGATACTACTGGAATATCTTTTATTTCTTTTTCTTTAGTGTTAGTGATTATGGAAATCAAATACACTATAGAACCTTTTCTTATATAACTTGCAGTTTTCATCACAGAGATGAACTTAGTGGACCTAGAGGGTTTATCTCCTTTAATTGTGATCATTTTACCTTTTGGTGAATTTACTTGTATTAACTTTTGATCACATAAAATACTGGCTTTATTGGCTATTAACCAATCCATTCCTAAAACAACATCGAATCCTGCCAGAGTCATGGGATACAGATTTGCAATAAATTTCTGATTTAAAATTTCTATACTTGCTCCCTGCAAGATTTCAGAAATCCTAATGGTTTCTCCATTGGCTGTCTCTACTAAGTATTCTTGTGGTAGTTTAGTTAATGACTGATTTAAAATTTTGCAAAACGATGTATTAATAAAACTTTGGTTTGCACCAGAGTCAAATAATACTTTAGCAAAAATATCATTAACTAAAAACGTACCAGCTATGACATCTGGAATCATCTTGGCTTCATCTGCAGTCAGAACAAATGCTCTAGCATTTTTAGTATTCTTGTTGTCTGTGGCTAGAGCTAATTTTGGACAATTTAGCTTGATATGACCTTGTTCTCCGCAATTGTAACATACCCGACTGTTAGCTTTCTTCCTGCAGTTTTCTTCCTTGTGTCCCGATATTTTGCAAAAGTTACAGTATATGGAGCATCTTCCGGAATGCTTTCTTTTGCAATACCTACAGTAGAGTGTAGAGGTAGAACCTATATTATTCCCACGATTAGAATTTCCAGAACGAAATTCTTGTGTGAGTTTCTGGGTTAGGTTCCTTCTTTGATCTTCTTCTCGGGTACGGACTAATTCATCAGTCAAGGTATTGGCTAGTTCTACAGCTTCTTCTATGGTTTGAGGTCTAGCTGCCTTGACTACGTGTCTAATCTCTCCAATTAATCCCCAAATATAACGGGAGATTAATACGGGTTCTGGTGAAGCAAGAGTTGGCACTATTCTGGCATATTCAAAGAATATTTTAGTGTATCCCTTACTATCCACACCAGTCATCCTAAGGTTTAGGAATTTGTTTGCTATCTGTTCTTTCTCATTGGGTGGGCAAAATTTCCTTTCTACCTTGTTCTTAAATTCTTCCCATTCCATATTGTAGGTTCTATTACTTCCTCTTGATTGGAGGATAGTGTTCCACCATTCTAGTGTTGCATTCTTAAACAGATTAGAAGTAAACAATATCTTATCTTCTTCAGCACACTTACTTATTCTTAAGACTGCCTCAGTCTTCCCTATCCAGCGTAAGGTTGCAATGGCCCCTTCGTTGCCCGAGAATTCCATTGGTTTACAAGACCAGAATTCTTTATATGAACAACCGTAAGAGACGGTTCTTCTTCTTTTGGGAATAGGCAATTGAAGTATTGGTCCATTTTTCACGCTGTGTTCTGGTTCACTTGGTCGCTTACTGCTATGTTTACTTTTATTATCAGCATCCTTAACAGTTTGAAGAATAAATGGCATTGCATCTATAATTCCTTGTGCCACTATGTGTTGGATAGCACTATTATCCACTTGATTTCCATTGTTATTGATGCTTGGATTCTCATTAACCACGTTAATATTACTTTGGTTATCGTTATTCAGATTTCCTTGATTTCCTTCGTCGGCCATCTGAATTTTAAACATATATCCCATATTAATATCACGAGATAATAGATAATATCGTTAATCACATGATACTCAGTCTAGTAAAAACGTAGATCATTGCTACTTATACTCTATTTCAATATACTATGCGTCTATTACACACTAGTACTGAAATAAAGATTACAATACCAACAGAAAGAAAATTACATTAATAGTACTATGCATATGTACACATGATGTGTGTAAAATGCAACATATAAATTACATCAAATGAGGCATAAAACTAACCCCTTTTTAGTACTAATGTTGGAAAAAGTGTTCTTTTGTCTTCCTTTTGTATTTTCAGGATCAAATGAGCTTAATTGAACAAAAGGAACAAATATACAACCAAATCTAACATAAATACAAAGAAAGGGAATAAACGTGGCATGCCTGACCCCTCGACAGCATCTTCCTAAAGCAAAAACAAGAAGAAAGCTGAGCATGGGGTTGTGCCCAGCTGAGCACGGGGCTGTGCCCAGATCAGCACGGGGCATGTCCAGCTCAACACGGGGCGTGTCCAGCTCAACACGGGGCCGTGTCCAGGATGGTCAGCCCTGGCACAAAAGACAAACATGTAGAAACTTCTATTGCCCACCACGGGGCCGTGCCCAGCGGACACGGGGCCGTGGTCAACGCAAAGATACGCAGAATCTTGCCAAATCTGATAGTACAGATATGCTTCTGCACACGGGGCCGTGCCCAGTGGACACGGGGGCGTGGTCAACTAATGCGGACAAGAGCAATTAATGAAGAAAGAGAAAAGGGTGGACACGGGGCCGTGTCCAGCGGACACAGGGCCGTGTCCAGGCTTCTGTTCAGCCTATAAATAGGAGTGCTTGGCTCAAGTTCAAACCATCCCTTGGCACACCACTTCTCTCACACTTCACCCACCACCCACCACCACCATAACACCATCATCCACCACCATCATCCATTGTCCATCATAGAGTGTGTGAGTCGTCTCGGGATCCAAGATTTATCGTAAGAGTTCTTGACAATCAAGGCCATGTTTGCCTAAGTCTCTTACATCACTTGGTGAAGACAAGTGTCTAGTGTAACACTTTTTATTTCTAATCTTTTCGCACTTTTTATTTGGTTTTGTATTAATGACTTTAATAACTAGTTTCTTATGTTGAAGGTGATTCTTCCTTATCGTTTGTCTGTGGTGTCTTGACATTATTTTACTGTCTATATAAAATAAAAGATTTTCACCATTCATATCTCCACGGTCTATATGGAGGTATGTTGGCTACCTGGTCGGGGGTTAAGGGAACGGTTTGGTAAGAGTCTTGCCATTGTTCAGCGTTTAGAGGTCCTGCAATGGACCTGGGTCAAATTTAGTAGGACCTCCTTCAATACTTAACGGTATTGGATGGCAGGGGTCCAAACTCTTTGATCCCCTCATAAGTTAACTACTATTAATACTATAACCCGGCTATTTAGGATTGTATCCCTGCTGACTCAGACTACTTAGTCGAAGGTAACGTCACCTCCAAAAGAGGGGCCTACCATAATTTGCATTAATAACTTAATTAATTATCTTTCAATAATCCGACCCTTTAGGATTGTATCCTTGCTGACTCAAACTACTGGGTTGAGGGTAACGTCACCTCCAAAAGAGGGGCCTACTACAATAACTAAGATAATCTCTTAAATAAGTGCAAAAGTGCGGAAATAATCAAAGGTTACACTATACACGAGTCGGAACCAAGTGATTCATCTTGTCTATCTGTTTTTATTTTTATTTTAATTTTCAGCATTTTAGTTAGTTTTTATTTTCTTAGTTTAAAACATTTTTTTCTAAACTTTTGATTTTATTAGACGTTGAGGATAAACCGGTACTAAAAGCTCTTGTGTCCTTGGACGACCTCGGTATCTTACCAACACTATACTACGCTCACGATGGGTGCACTTGCCCATATGTGTGTTTAGTGTTAGTAAATATCGTGTTTTATAAATGTAAAACTTGACTAAAAAAAGTGTTAAGGGGCTTAAAATATACACCTAATATATATAACACTTCACACGCATCAACACACATATTTTATTTTATTTTATTATATTATTTTATATTATTATTATTACTACTACCATTTCCTCCATCACATCACGGATATGGATTTATCCAAAAATCCATATTGCGCTCATCGTATTTCCATACGAGACGCTCTCCCACCTGACGCATTCTCTCACTGCTCTCTAAAATTTCCTCCCCAAAAGTCCTAAGTTCTTGCACGTTTTCTGCACTCATTGGGGGTGCAGGTTCTCGGACTGGGTTTGGAATCTGGGGTGCAGGTTCCTGGTATGGGGGTGAAAGTTCCTGAAATTGGTAAGGATCCTCTAAGATCTCCCTAATATAGTTATCATGGTTATAGGGATCTAAAGGGTCCATACCTGGGTAGGCTCCTATGGTTGTATCTTCTTGGATAGGGTAACGATGCACAAAATCCCTATTGTCGTCCCACCAGGGGTCGTAATTTGGATCTAGGGGGTTTGGTGCAGATACCCTAGGGATTTCTTCTGGGTTAAAGTCATACATCTCCACTTGGTTGTCAGGATTTTCTATCTCCATGGGCTGTTCTGGGTTTTGTGGTTGTGGGGCTACTAGTTGTTCCAGACTCGGGTCAGCAGCAGTTGTAGCTAGGATATGAAAATTGGCTAGGCTTCTATTAAGAATATCCTGTGTATGGGCATCTGAATCTCGCTTAGCGGCTGCTAAAACTCTTTGCTGTTGCAACTTTCGCATTCTCTTCCTACGAGCAAAGGCTTCCTTACTGAACCATCCTCGTTTCTTATGAGGGAATGGTTCTTCTGACTGAGCTTTAAAAGCAAACACTCCTTCTTCCTGATCAGCAGAATACCCAGAAAGGGCAGGCTGTGAAGAGGTACCTTCGCTCCTAGGTGATTCAGACAACTGACGATTTGTGTCTGAGGGTCCTTGATCACTCATACTGTAAACTAACAGATAGTCAAATAACACATAACAAATAAATACAGTTATGCACGTATTTCCGTAATTTATTTCCTAACACAAAATTTAGAATTTTAAGTGTCAGCAGAATACTTATTTGGCTCAGACCAGTGGCTAGGCTCTGATACCACCTTCTGTCGCAACCCCCGATCCCTTATCTGTCCCGGGAACGGGCGGACGCGAGCTCAGATTTTCGGTGGTATCAGGTATTTAATCTTGCAGCGGAATTTACATCAGGACCGTAGTTAGGAAATGTTTATCAGAGTAAAACCACCATAATTGATATTAATAAACACATGGGCAAAACCCAAGTTTCTTATTACAGTACATTTATAGGGACAAACCCTATCTTATTGAATTTAAAACATCGTTTATTAGGTAACTTTTATAGCCACATTTTTCCCAAGCCTTCAGTGTTCTCCAGCTGGCTTTTCACTAATTGGCTGTCACATTTTGTTACCTGTAATGCGTTTTAAAAACATTTGTCAGTCGGAAATACTGGTGAGTGAATCCCAGTTTAATCAAGAAACATTTTATCAATTAAAACAGTATTGAGAGCGATCACATTGTTTATTTCTACACAATTACTCATTCAGTACTTGCCACTCGACCGGATCTGTGGCTATGGTCAAGTTACACATTGGCTAACTCGTTGTCCAATTGTAACGTACTGTCGTACAGACTTACTACTACTACTCGCGGTAGTATAAATTTTGTATACAAAACCCCATAATACTGGCAGTAATTGAAGAACTACAAAGACTCAATCACCGCTTAATCACATTGTAAAACAATTAAGGTTTTGTAAAACATTCCAAAAAGGTTAACAAAAAGAGGATAAACTCACATTGCTATCTTAGACTTCGCGTAAGGGTTTCCGGGATATAATCTATAATTTATACAAATGTATATTGGTTAGTATCATAACCCTTTGAAAATATTAATGATACCCTCCCCGAGACGGCATTCCAATAACTACGTCGGGCAGAACCACAACAGTTATTACGGAACCCTAAATCAATCGGGCAGCGTATCTACTATGAAACCGGGGTTATAATACTTACAACGGAGCAGAACCTCGCTAATTAGGGGTATAATACCCGACTCTAATGTTTATAACTTCATAAATTCGTTTAGAAAGAAAGATGTGAGCGACGGAAAGTGAAACCCGATGGCCTTATATAGTGCTGAATTCTGGTCTCCACGCGGCCCGCGTAAAGGTAGACAGAAGTCTACGCGGCCCGCGTCAACCCTGGTCAACAGGGTAGCTTGTCCCGGTCATGATCTAGACCCGCCACGATGTCGACACGTGTCAGCTCAGGGTGTCTCCGCGTTGTTGATCTTTCGCGGCCCGCGTTAGGTTAAGATTGGGTCTACGCGGCCCGTTTGAACTAAAGAAATCAACGATATCCGGTATCCACCTTGATACCACCCGCGTAAGCTTGAGGTGAGGTCCTACGCGGCCCGCCTCAGCTTAATTTTTATTGTTTTTTAATTTATTTTATATATTATAACATATTTCGTGCTCGGTTTTTCACATACGGGGTGTATTTAAAGACATATAAGGGTATTTTAAGATATAATAGGGTGTCGGAAATATTATTAAAGTGTCGGTTTTACCGAGGGTTGTTACAATACAGTTGTGTTTTAACAGCAAGCAGATTCATACAGTTGTGTTTTAGCATTCAGATTCATACAGTTGTGTTTTAACAGCACGCAGATTCATACAGTTGTGTTTTAGCATTCAGATTCATACAGTTGTGTTTTAACAGCAAGCAGATTCATACAGTTGTGTTTTAACAGCAAGCAGATTCATACAGTTGTGTTTTAACAGCAAGCAGATTCATACAGTTGTGTTTTAACAGCAAGCAGATTCATACAGTTGTGTTTTAGCATTTAGATTCATACAGTTGTGTTTTAACAGCAAGCAGATTCATACAGTTGTGTTTTAGCATTCAGATTCATACAGTTGTGTTTTAACAGCAAGGAGATTCATACAGTTGTGTTTTAGCATTCAGATTCATACCGTTGTGTTTTAACAACAAACAGATTCATACAGTTGTGTTTTAACAGCAAGCAGATTCATACAGTTGTGTTTTAGCATTCAGATTCATACAGTTGTGTTTTAACAACAAACAGATTCATACAGTTGTGTTTTAGCATTCAGATTCATACAGTTATGTTTTAACAGCAAGCAGATTCATACGCTGTGTTTTACCATCCTTGCTGGTAATGCTGGAGGATTTCTTGACGCTGTGTTTTAACAGCAAGCAGATTAATACGATGTGTTTTCTTGATGTGTTTCTTCATGAAGGATAGAAGGAAGAGAGTGAGAGAGAGAAAGGGAGAGAGAGAGAGAGAGAAAAAATCGCATGAAATGTGGGGTGGTTATGAAATGACAATTATTTCCATATTTAAAACAAGCTAAACGACATATCTACCCCTGACTAATTAAATAATCCTATTTTTAAGAAACACATATTACCAAAATGCCACCAAGATGATATCAACCATTAAACACACCATTGGATGGTCCAGATCGCTTCCTAGACTTTCTAGGAAAACACACTTTTCGTAGGATCCACTAAAAAGTAGATTTTGCCTAAGTAGCCTAAGAATGATTGTGATGATGCCATGTGGCATTCCATATAAGTAGGGAGAAAGGGCATTTTGGTTCTTATAAATAGGAGTGTGAAAATGACATGTGTCACCCTTTTTGTTTTCTAAGAGATAAAACAAAAAAAAATCTAGCACGAAAAAATCTAGTACAAAAAAAAATCCAGCACGAAAAAATTCAGCACAAAAAATGTAGTACAAAAAAATATAGCACAAAAAAATCTAGTACGAAAAAAATCTATCAAGAAAAAGTTCAGCACAAAAAAAATATAGTACAAAAAATCGAGCACAAATAATTAAGAATAATCTATAATATACTTTTCACACAAACCCATTTTCAGTGAAATTGGGATATTTAATCAAGCTTATCGTTAATTTTCTTTGTTCAATGTTTAATCAGATATTCATACCGAATTTAAAATTCTTATCAATAATTGTTTCTTTACACTGAAATTGGGGATTTTTGTTGTTAAATTAGGTTTAATTTGACAATTTGCAGTGTTATCATGTGTTAAAATGCAAAATTGATATATATATATATATATTTTGTTTTTAGAATATGGTTTCGTTGTTGTATATTATTACTGGGTTGAGTTATAATACAAAGTATTTAAAAATAAGAAGGGTAAGAAGCCACCAGAGGGTGACAAGTGTCCTAGGAGGAATTAAATGGAAAGGGTAATTTAGTCTATAAGAGGAAAGAGAATATGCACATGCAAGTCACATGTTATTTCCCCCCCAATTTTTAAACGTCCGTAACTTTTTTACACATCATTTGTTTTTAAAAAAAATTATACCATAAAATCGAGCGTTTTTTTATCTTTAATATGAGTACCATATTGTTATATTTTTCAAAAAAAATTCAAAAACCCAGTTGCATATTACACAATGGGCATGATGTAAAACACAATGTAAAGTAGATCAAAAACACAATCAATGACAACAGATAAAGACACAATAGACAACATACTAAAACACAATGACCATAACGTATAACACAATGGTGATAACATATAACACAATGACAACAGATAAAATACACAATTAATGACAACAGATAAAAGACACAATGGAGAGCAGATGAAGACACAATGGAAAACAAACTAAAAACACAATACACCACAAACTAAAACACAATGAACAAAGATAATAAAAAAAATTGAACAAATTATTAAAACATAATGGACAACATATTAAAACACAATAAATAACATATTAAACACAATGACCTGAACTAATAACAGAATTTATAGAAAACCCAGATATAACACCATCTTCAATGTGTCATATATTGTGTTATAGGTTCTTATAAAAACGCAATGGATAGAACCCAAATTAACATTGTGTTATAGGTTTTGATAATAACACAATGGACATGATGTAAAACACAATGTAAAGTAGATCAAAAACACAATCAATGACAACAGATAAAGACACAATGGACAACATACTAAAACACAATGACCATAACGTATAACACAATGGCGATAACATATAACACAATAAGTATCAGACTAAATAAAAACACAATTGATGACAACAGATAAAAGACACAATTAATGACAACAGATAAAAGACGCAATGGAGAGCAGATGAAGACATAATAGAAAACAAAGTAAAAAACACAATACACAACAAACTAAAACACAATGAACAAAGATAATAAAAAAATTGAACAAATTATTAAAACACAATGGACAACATATTAAAACACAATAAATAACATATTAAACACAATGACCTGAATAAAACACAATGGACCTGAACTAATAACACAATGAATAACATATTAAAACACAATGAATAACATATTAAACACAATGACCTGAACTAATAACACAATTTATAGAAAACCCAGATACAACACCATCTTTATTGTGTCATTTATTGTGTTATAGGTTCTTATAAAAATCAATGGATAGAACCCAAATTAACATTGTATTATAGGTTTTGATAATAAAACAATGTATAGAAACTCTACTGACCAAAACTCAGTTAAAAGACACAATGACCTAAACCTTTAACACAATGCAACAAAAAAACCCAGTAAAATGAAATTTTTTATTTTATTTTTATATGATAATATGGTACTCATATTAAAGATAAAAAAACGCTCGTTATTATGGTGAAATTTAAAAAAAAAAATGTCGTATGAAAAAGTTATGGACGTTTTAAATCGATGGGGGAATTGGCATGTGCCTTGCATGTGGAGAGAGAAAATCCATAAATATAGGATTCCCTTTATGCCCTTCTATTATCTTCTTTTCCCTACAACTAATCTCAACCCTCCAAATCTAAGATCAATGGACTAGAATCCTTCTTACCCTTCTTATTTATTTGATCCTTTGTATTTGATCCTGACCCTATTATTTCTATATTGTTCACAGCTAATAACTGCCAATTTGGAGTGATCCTGACCGTGTTAATTGTTTCAGTTACTTTTGAGAATTGATCTCAGCCGTCCAAACCCAATGGCAGTTTCCTTTTTTAATGCAAGTTAAAGTTTCCTATATTTGGGGGAAGCAGTTCGCGGTGGTTTTAGAAGATGAAGCGCTCCCATGTTCTCCACCTCCGTCAATTTTGCTGCAGTTGGGGACGGTTTTTGAGTTTGTACAATAATGGCAGTTGCAGATGTTTCTCTCTCATACGCTCCTCCATTTTTTCCCCTGTATAAACCCATCACCGTCTACTTGAACATCCTCTCCTTTCATCCATACAGATTCCCTCATCTGAATCAATCGATGCATCACCCCTCACCCATACTCCTGATTCTTCTTCTCCGTTTACCACCCTCCCTCAATTTCTTGCCACAACCTCATCAATCTGATCATCATCTACTCTTGGCGAGGTAATATCCGGAGGGCTCATGGTGGAACTTACTGTTTCCACCATTGAAGCAACCGTGATTTTGCAGCCATGGTGTTCACCACCACTCAAATAACGATGCTTTGATTTGCCCGAAACCCTAGATCCATCATAAGAAGCGAAGGTCAAGAAGATGATGAACTTTAATAATCAATGGCAGTTGCCCTACTCTTCTTATTTCTCAGGTATTTCTCACTTCGTTGAGTTTACAGTTTTGTTTTAATTTGTGAAAGTTATCATGTAATTTTGGTTTTGTTGGATCTAGGTTGCTAACCAGAAATCCTTATTTTTTTTCCTCTGATCATCTCATGGTGGAAATTGATGTGATTTTGAAGCCATGGTGGTGATATTAACAGATTCCATCTGGTTTACACCCGAATTGGAAAAGTAGGGTTTGCGTTGCTGAAAGCACCACGCTCTGGTAATTCGTTTGCCAAGCTTGTCGTTCTCTCTGTTTTCGGTCGTTCCCCTGGCATGGCTTGGACAACCGTCAATCACTCTCACGCACTGATATCATTTGAATTCTACATATTAATCAATTATTGTTCTGTTTATCCTATTTTTGCAGTCCTTGTATTAGATTGAAGGCAAATCACCAATAAAGAATTGATGAAGGTTGGACTTTAGATTCGTGCGATGAAGGCTAGACTTTAGATTGGTTTTCTGAGAATCGACACTTAATTGATAAGTTCCCTAATTTTTTGTTATATTATGTTAATTCTTATTAAATTTGCTCATCTTTTACTGTAAAAATTCTGTCATTTTTTTCCACTTATATTTTTTGTTAATTTGCATAGTTAATAGGTAAGTGTCGAGTTTCAATTGAAAAGTTCATAGGGAAACAAGTGGTGGCAATAAGGGAGTATTACGAGAAGGAGAATTTGTTTACTTCTGCGAAGGTGAACACTTGCAGCTTCTTTGTTTCATGTCATTATTCCTGCACAACAATACATGACTGTATAATATATGAAAAGGGAGAGATGACAATATGTCTATACATGACATTTCTAAGAAACATATCTTTCAGGATTAGTATATCTTTCAGGATTAGTATTATTATATTTATCAAGCAAGTGTTCATTTTTCTTTACTAAGTTGTCTTCCACGCTACACGTGTTGCTTACATGTATCCTTTTTTTTCTCATTAACTTGGTTTAAAAGGTGTGCCATGCTAGCCGGGTGTGGTTACTCTGCTATCTGGTGTGCCTCACACCTTTTAAAACCAAGCTAATTCTTTCCATTTGGTCATTTTAGTTTTAATTGCATCTATTTTTTTTACTGCCATGGGTGTGGTTAATCTGATATCTGGTATACCAAAAGAAGGCGTGTCTGTTGAGGCCCGTTCTGACTCAAAAGGTTATTATGAGGAAACTGTCACAGATTCATCAGGAAATTACCGCCTAAGGGGACTTCATTGCGATACAACTTACACAATAAAAATAATAAAAATAAACGCGTTTGGCACCTCCAACATCGAACGGGCTTCCGCAGAATCTGTTGAAGTCAAGATGAGTTATGCATAGTTACATACCATACCATAATTAAAATATAAAACAATAATAAATTTAATGTGTAAAATTTGTGACTTGTGAAGGTTGGATATGAAGATATCAAAGGCTTAGACTTTTTGGTTTTCGAGCAGCTAGAAATAACCTTATTAACTGGAATGGTTCAAGGAAGCAGAAATAAAGAGTAGCATGAGCACCTAAAGTTGGAAACTAGATCGGCTACTTATCCATCCAATATCGAATCATTGTTACCTTTGTCTATTTCAAACTTCTTCCAGGTAAAGGGTTTGGCTAGGGGCAAACATCTTCTGCAGCTTCGGTTTACTCATGCACCCTCAGATTCGAATCTGAAGTGATTGAGATTGATTTGGAGAAAAATACCTAAGTTTATGTGGGTCCCTTGACATATAAAGTTGAAGATGATCACCTTAAACAGGTTTGCCCTTCTTCCCTATGACTTAAAGAGATCAAAAAGGTGAAATGGCATTAAAGGTAATGTACTTATGGCAAAATTCTAAAATCTGAATTCAAGGTAACCAACTTTCAAAATTTGTGATTTTGGATAATCTGACTGAACCTGGTAAAAATCGATGATGTGGCCAGCTGATGTGAGGTGACTTTGACCATATTGACTTTTTTGATGTGGCGTGTGGAAGCCGGTTAACTTACAAAATCACTCGAAATCAAAGTTTCTAAAAGCTTGCTACCTTTTTATGGTTTTGACACCTATATTAGAAAACCGCCTAACGTACATTTACCTTTCTATGCGAATTTCCTTTTCTGAAAACCAGTAGGATATATTCTTTTTCAAAGGATTGTGGAAATCATGTAAAATTTGATTCTGATTTATATTGTTCGTTTAATCACTGAAGTACTTCAACCCCCTGGTTTTCAGTAGGAATTGACTCCAGCACCTGTGTATCAGTGATTGCATTGTTTATCAGCATGCCAAGGTAGCTAAACATTTATCTTAAGACCCGAGTTAGTTTCACAAAAATATTAAAAAAAATATTATTGTATTTGCTTCTGTCCAATTGATAGTATCGTATATCACAATAATTTGATGGTGATCTGCAGAGTAAAAGACATGTACCAAATCAATGTAGGAAACTGGTACCAGGACCCAGTGCATCGACAAAGAAAGCAATGTGAAGAAAGACTTACTAAAGTGTAGACCCTTTCTTCTTTCAGATGCCCAGTTCTACAGTAATTTACTTTTAGCCATTTTGTTATATGAAGAGTAAACTAGTGTGACTTTTTAACCAAGAAAAATGATGACTTTGTTATTTATTAAGCCCTCTAAATTTGAACTTTCCCCAACTGGCTAACAATTGTGACACGCAAGGTCTTTTTGGCGACAATGAATAGATAAGGCGGGTCGGGATGTTAACATCAAATATGAATTTTAAGATATTGTTGAAGTTTGTATTACGGTTTCGATAAGTTCACATACCATGAAAATACTCTATGATGGGCTTAAAAAAGGTGGAGTGTATTTGACTTCTGTCGCATTAGAGGCTTGCTTTAAAAGGGTAGAGTGTATTCGACTTCTAACGTTTCATCATCTTGCTTTCTTGGTAATTGTTATACTTGAGAGATTGTGAACCATTTAGTAATTGTTATACTTGAGAGATGGTGAAACATTATTACAAGGTATTTATGATATTTGTATTAAAAACCTAATCTAATATCAAAACTTTCAACTACGTTGACACAAATGTGAGACGTATAGTAGTAAGACTCGGATGGGTACCCTTGCAACCAGTTTCCCAGTCCCTTCATTTGCATCCTTAACTGTAAGCACTAAAGCTTATGCGAAGTGTCTAACTTGAAAAAGAAAGACAACGTATACCAGGTATCTGATTCAAGAGACCATTATTTATGCCAAGACACGCATTGGTGATATAAAGACGGCCACTTACCTAGAGATGCATGGTATAGCTTATATAAGATGCAAACACATGGTGTTATTTTGTTTTTTTTTCTTCCTTCTCCATCATCAATCTCAAAAGTTTATGTCGTTTATGTAGTTCAGGTTCTGTCCATTGTGTATTTATTATCGGTACCTATAACAAAATGTATTACACAATGGAGATGGTGTTATATTTGGGTTATCTAATATCTATACATTGTGTTAATTAGTTTTGATTATTGTGTTTTTTAACTGGCTGGGTTTACTATACATAGTCTATTGTTCATTGTGTTTTAGTCTGTTATCCATTGTATTTTAGTTTTTTATTCATTGTGTTTATGAGATGTTAGTTGTGTTTTGAATCTACTTTCCATTGTGTTTTTAGTTTAATACTCATTGTGTTTTAAGCAACTGGGTTTTCAATTTTTTTATTTCCAAACGTATAACAAAAGGGTACTCATATTAAAGATAAGAAAACTCTCGGTTTTATGATATAATTTAAAAAAGAGTTAAATGCTTGGTTGGTCCCTGGGGTTTGCAGTTTTTGCAGGCCTGGTCCCGATGCTTGAATAATTACATACGTGATTCCAATGGTTGCAATTTTTGCACTTGGGTGATCCTTATCACTAACATATGTTAAATATCTTAGTTAAGTGTATGTAAAATTTCTATTTTACCCCTAAGGTTAAGAAAACAAATCGAAATAAGTGGGTCCCATCCCACCTTTCTTCTTCCCCACTCCACTTTTTTGTTAAGAGCCACCCACCACCCATATCTCCCTAAACAACCACCACCACCGTGCATCACCATCACCAACCACCATAACCCCTCTCCGACCTCCCCCGTCGTCCTCCTCCGCAAACCACCACCCCCTCGGGACGTGTATATAATTTATTTATTAATGCTTTCAAATATGTGATCTCATGCAAAAGATTCCACCGGTCTACAAGCGGTTATGCCATAAATCTGTTTGCAGTTGGTCTCTTAATTAAAATCAAAGACACAGATATGTTTGCTGAACTCCAATTGCAACCAAGAACATACGATAAAGAGGTGGTATTATTGGTAATCAAGCTTAATACAGCAAGAGCAACCAAATTCATGTGTTGGGTAATTATAATGGGCTGCTACTAAATGAAACCCAACCCATAAGAACTGAATAAAGGTTGGGTTCGGCAACACTGCATCAGTGAGTTTTGGGAAGCAATTTTAAAGTGGCGTGAAGATGGAGGTGCCCAAAGGAAGAAGCGGAAAAGGAGAGGAGAAAGGGTGTTTAAAATCTAAAAAATATAACGATAGGTGATGGTGGTTTGGGGAGATAGTGGTTGATGATGGTGATGCAGTGTGGTGGTGGTTTGGGGAGATGGAAGTGGTGGTTGGCTTTTAACCAAAAATGGTGGAGTGGGAAGAAGAAGGGTGGGATGGTGTGGGACCTTAATCTCTGGGGTAAAATGGATATTTCACACACACTTAACTTAAACATTTAACATAGGTTAGTGATAAAGATCACCCGAGTGCAAAAATTACAAAAACTGGGACCACGTATGTAATTATTGAAGCATCGGGACGAAGTCTGCAAACCACAGGGACCAAACTAGGAAGGGTTCGGGTACAATCATGGAGGAGAAAAACCATACCTTATGTAGTCGGGTAGGGTATGATCGGGTTCGGGTATAACCTGGTATTGGAG